>PVIU01002782.1:0-161942 GCA_004026605.1 Ondatra zibethicus | reverse complement strand
AGGGAGGGAGGAAGGCTGGGCCTACCTTGGGCTTTTGAAAACTCAAAGCTCACTCCTAATGAAACAACTTCCCCAACAAGGATATATCAACTCCAACAAGGCCATGCCTCCCTTCTTTCCAAGCACTTCACCAGCTGCAGACTAAGCATGAAAATGCATAAGCCATAGGGGCCATTCTCATTCAAACCACTCCACATGGTTTTGGGAATAAGCTCAGACACCAATGGAAACATCAATTCTATCTATGTTGAAGTTTCCTGCTGTTCAGAATTGAGCCCTCTGGAATGACCAGGTTTCCATAAACCTGTGAACTTCTACATAGCAGAAAAATAGCTAGCACTTCTTCAGCGGTAAAGGGGCAGACTGACACCAACCATCATGCAGTTGCTGATTGTTGCATGTGGCACCTGTGTGTAATAGTAATAGTTAACTATTATATGCAAGAGTAATAGCTACTCTTCTGTGGCTATGATGAAGTGACATGGTCAATGCAGCTTCTAGAAGAAAGAGTTTATTTTGGAACACGGTTCCAGAGGAATAAGAGTGTTTATCATGGTGGGAAAGTATGGCAGTAGACAGCAGGCATGACAGCCCAGCACAAAGCTGAGAGCACACACACTTTCCATAAGCCAAGGCAGAAAGAGCAAACCGGAATCTCAAAGCCCACCTCCCGTGACATTGTTCCTCTAGCAAGGCTGTACCTCCCAACCCCACCCGCAAAACAACACCACCAACTGGGAACTAAGTCTTCCAGCTCCTGAACCTATGGGGATATTTCTCCTCAAACTACCACAGTTGCCATGTTTAGGGGGTAGTGTTCTGTGTATGCCCCCATGCGCAGTTAGATACGTGAAATCTCTGTAATGGTGCAAAACAAGGAGAAAGTGCAGAATTTCATTTTCCTTCCTGTTGTAAAAGACCAAAAATGGAATTAAGAAGTGATGCTAACGTTTCTAGAGAAAAATGAGCACAGACAGACAATAGCATCAAGCCAACTAGGCAGCAAATTTTTAAACCCTAATATGAAGATTTTAAAAGGGAAGCTGTTAAATCTCTCTGTTCTAAGTGCCTTAGTAATTAGGATTTCTGTAGAAAGAAGCAATAAGATCCCCCACGTGTCTGTAATTGTATGTACTTTAGCAGACTTTTATGATTTTCTTAAATTCATTTCCACCCTTTCTTATTTTTTTTCAAGGGTGTTAAATATTATTAGTGTTGTCATGAACAGAATTCTTCCCATTTTAATTTTGAACTAGGGATTACAAGTATATGAGCGAGTTAATTTCTGCATCCCCCTAATTTTCCTATTATGTTCATTTAGAATTTAGTTCAAAGAGAACATGTATAAAGTATGGGTGTCTGCTCTGTCCCTTTTCAACATTTACACCTTGATTTCTCCCAAGTTAACGTAGTGTCTTAGTTAGGCTTTCTATAGCTGTAAGGAGACACCACGACTATAAATAATGTGGGGAGGAAACGGTTTATTTGGCTTCCACTTCCACATCACTGTTAATCATCAAAGGAAGGCAGGAGAGGAACTCAGACAGGACAGGATCTTGGAGGTAGGAGCTGATTCAGGTGCATGGAGGAGTGATGCTTGCTGGCTTACTCACCATGGCTTGCTCAGCCTGCTTTCTCATAGCTCACAGGACCACCAGGCCAGGGCAGCAGGGGTGGCAGTAGCCACAGTAATGATCTAAGTATTCCCATATCAATAACCCATCAGTGAGCAGCGTTTTTTCAAGTTCCCTCTTCCCAAATGACTCTGGTGTGTGTCAAGTTGATATAAAACTAGTTAGCATACTCAGAATAAATTTTAACAGAAAATTCATAGTGGCAGAGGGCTTCATTTCTTCATTATAATTTTAATGTACCATCTGTAGCCATATTGTAAGAATGGCATTGGTAGCTGAGTTTAGAAACTTACAGGACTTAAATGAAATGCTACTCTTTACCTAATATACTAAATGCTTTTGAGAATTCAAAGATGTTAAATGTCACTCGTATTTTAATCACCCCATCTTCTGCATTTTATTTTGAGCAATGAATTTTAAGTACTATTAATAAATACATTAAAGTACACTAGCTTTTCTGGGATAGAACATGAGAATCTGCATGGCTATAGTATACATCATATATTTTTTATTCTTAAATGCAGTAAATTTTTACGGTAAATAACATTTCAGAGAGAAAGAAAAAATTCTACAAAATACGTATATATACCTTATAAGATGCATTTCAACTTCAAAACATAAAAAATGTACATAGTAAGAGATATAGAAATAAGATTTAAAACAAAAAAACTCTAGAACTTAAATTTCAAGCTTTTTGTGGGAGGAGGGGCTTGAGACATGGTTTCTCTTCGTAACAGCTCTGGCTGTCCTGGAACTTACTTTGTACACCAGGCTGACCTTAAACTCACAGAAATCCTCCTGCTTCTATCTCCTGAGTTCTGTGATTAAAGGTGTGTGCCACCACCACCTAGCTTCAAGTTTTTGTTTTTAATGTTAGCAACGGTCTTCATGAACGACTCTTAACTAAGCCATTTTGCTCACCTCCATGTTGGATTAGAGCAATTGTCCCCACCCTCAACATACGTGTCTGAAGGTGTGCTCTGGCCTTTTCCAGAACCTGTCATGATGTCTCCAACCGTAGTTGACAGCATTGAATAGACTCAGCCTATAAAGCAGTAGAATGCAGTTACATTAAGCAAATTCTGTTGCTTGTTGAAGGAAACCATTCAACATCTCTGGATACAAGCACACACAAAAGTTTAGAAAATACAGTGGAAGAAAAGATACCCTTTTAAATGGGAAAGCATAGGAATAAGTTCAGTAATAGATCCACTAAATGTACTATCATTATTGTTATTGTTATTATTATTATTTGTGTGTGTTACCAGACAATGGCCACACATGGCACAACCTGCATGTGGAGGTCACAGGACAACTCTGTAGAGTAGATGCCATCCTTCTGTCTTTACATGGGTTCCAGGAATCAGACTCAGGTCTTAAGCCTTGTATAAAAAAAAAAAATCTTTATCTAAGGAGTCATCTCACTGGTCCCAATCCACATAATTTTACAAGAGAAAACTCTGAAGTTCTCTTGAAGGACTTGATAAAAGGGGTATTGTTTGATTCTTGAGCAAAAAAAATATTATTATTAATAGGTTACAAATGAATGGATTGTGACCATCTCCCAACAATGCTTTTCTTAAACTGGGGGTGACAGTGGCTGTGGGGAGTCACCCACCTCTTCTCACGTGGGAGCTGAGAACTACTTTCAGGAGTAGGTTTGCTTTTTCCCCTGGTTTTTGAGGCAAGGTCTATCTAGGTCTCTTTCTCCTTTTTCCTCTCCACAACCCCCCGGAACTCTGCCTCCCTAAGACTGTGCTTATATACTCCAAGCTAGCAACTGCTCTGCAAACTTCTAGCCTATCCTCCTGTGTCCTCCTCCCATATCCCCTTTGGCACTCTGTGATTACAGATGCAAGCCACTGCGCTGCTGTTGTTACTGTCTGTGTCCATATCCATGTCTATGTCTGTGTGCCTGTGGGTCTGTGTATCCGTGTGTTTGTGTGTGTTAATGTAGATTCTGGGGACCAAATTTAGGTTGTCAGAATTGCACAGAAAAAGGTTTTACCTGCTGAGCCATCCCCCCAGCCCCTACCAACAAGTTTTTACTTAAATTTTACAATTTTATCATTTTGCCTTTAAAATGTCATTAGAATATTTCAAACTAGAGAAAAAATATAATGGTCCAATGGAAAGATAAACATAAAGGAACAGTAAGAAAGTTCTGGAAAAAAAGTAACAGATGACTCAATCACCATAAAAATATATTTCTATAATAAACAGTTTTGTATTAGCATATTTTATACAAATGAATTAATAAAGTATGATAAAGAATCTAAAACAGCCAAGCTACCTTGGAGATTTTCTAAATCTATTTAGAAAAGTTGGTACATGAGATGTGTTATGCTAAAATCAATGAAGAAACAGGAATGGCTCAATTAAATTATATCAGGAAGATGGGCCAGTCACCTACAAAATATTAAAGTTACATAGGTTACAGATAGCTCTGGGCATCAAATATTCTAAGAGCCTGAAAGTTTGAGAAGAATACATCCAATCAAAGTGTTTACGGTCTCAGTTTTATTTTTATTGTTTACAAATGAAGCAGATGAGGTCTTACAAAAAGAACCTACTGTTTTGTTTTGTTTTTTTTAATGATCATGAAAATCAAAAGTTTCCATGTTTCCTGATTTAGGACTATGCACTCAACAGTCAGTTATTCTCAGCACGTTGGCCACTTAAGAGTCTGCATTAACTGCCTCCCACTGCAAAAAGAAGCTTCTCTGACCAAAGAAGATGGCAGGATTCATCCACAGGAATAAAACACAAACACTTAGAAGGCAATTTGGCAGGCACATGATGTCTATTTATCGGAACAACAGTAGTATCTTCTGCACTAGGCCGATGCCTTCCACAGCCACAGGATTTTGACCAGGTTTATGGTGCCAAGCATGAATTCTCTCTACGGAAAGTGGTTGGTTGCCCACATAACCTTCAGGTTACTATAGTACCAGTGGGCATATCTTGAAGAAAGCTTCCAGGGCAGTTTAGCTTGTCTTTTCTCTGTCCAACAAGCAAAGCATGTGATATCTTCAGCAATAGTGTCCTAACATTTAGTCCTGGTGGGCAACCAAAACACCAACTTTTTTTAAACTTAAAGGACCAGGGCAGGGATTCAATTTGCTAAAACATGTTGTATGTTCACAAACTCAAAGTTAAATCTCTAAAATTTAAACTGAGTGCATGGTTGCTAGCCAGCCAATTAAAAGTGTTTGCCATAGATAAGAGGAATTAAATGGAGGATGATGGTGGATAATACCCCAACCACATATCATATGACAGCAAAGAAAACCCTGGTGCTAGGAATGGGTTACATCTTTCTGAGTTTTTTGCCAATGAGACCCCTAACTTCACAGGCTATTGTCAATGCTATTGGTTACCCTCTACAACCTGATGAAAGTCTCCACGTACTTATTGACATAGAACAGGGAAAAGTCTGGTACTCAACTGGAAACTTCATCCTGACCAGCAAGAAAATATGGTAGAAAAGGCTAAAATCAGTAACAGAGGAGAGAATCATCAGTCTCACCCAGATATGAATCCGGTGAGGACAATAGCAACCTGCCTGGCAAGATAGATGTCTATTTGTGCAATAGAGATGTGAAGTAACCAACAACCTCTTGATTAGATTTAAGGCATACTCCATGAAATAGAACCCATACCTGACTTCAAGGAGGCCAAGAACCTGAGGTTTGATAAATCATGGGCCCTAGGGAAAAAGCACTACAGTTATTCTGCTAAACGAACACAGCAATAAAAATGACTCCCAGTGGCACATTGCTATATCCACAGACGTGTGCATTGCTAAACTCTCACCATGGCAGCTCCTTCCTGCCCTAGGTGGCAGTTGATAAAGAAAACTACAACTGGCCAACAAGCAGAGCATAAGATATTTTGGAATGCTCATCCCTTAATGGGATGTCTATGTAATCCCCCCGCTTTTTATTATAAAAAAAAAAAAAAGAGTTGGGAATGTAATGTTCTGTCCTGTCTCTTTAAGAGACAAGCCACACCCACTCCCTTCCAGCTTCCAGCCTCTGACCTCTCTCTCTCTCTCTCTCTCTCTCTCTCTCTCTCTCTCTCTCTCTCTCTCCTCTTCTCCCCTTCGCCCTCTATCACCCACCTAATAAATGTCTAACTTTACCTGGTGTGCCTGTCAGTCTCTTGCCCGCCCTGCCGGCCACGTGTCTCCCTGCCTGGCCCTGTCTGCCTGGGACTGGCTGCTCTCAGGCGCCCTCCCCCCACTTCCTGCCACCTGCCGCCTGCCGCGCCACATGGGTGGTCTCAGGGACCTGCAGCAGGCTCCCGGGGTCCCGTTTAAAGAAAAAGAACAACAGTCTATATAATGCTTCTTCCCTCAAGGCTCAGAGATCTATGTGGAAGACCAAGCAGACAGAGTGTAAAAGTCAGAGGTTGTTGGATCTGGAAGATGCTGTTAACAGCATCTTCCAGATCCAACAGATCCAACAGGACAGAAATGTATATGAACTCACAGAGACTAGGGTTTCTATTGCTGTGGTAAAACACCATGACCAAAACAACTTGGGGAGGAAAAGGTTTATTTGGCTTACATGTCACAGTTCATTGAAAGAAGCCAAGGCAGGAACTCAAACAGAACAGGAATATAGAGACAAGAGCTGATGCAGAGGCCGTAGAGGGCTGCAGCTTCCTGGCCTGTTCCTCATGGCTTGCTCCACCTATTTTTTATTTTATTTTATTTTATTTTTTTCTTATAGAAACCAAGATCACCAGCCCAGGAGTAGTGCCACCCACAAAAGACTGGGCCCTCCCCATCAATCACTAGTTAAGAAAATGCCCTAGGGGCCTGCCTACAGCCTAATCTTACGGAGACAGTTTTTCAATTGAAGTTCCCTCCTCTCAGGCAGCTCTAGCATGTGTCAAGTTGACATAAAGCCATCCAGCACACCCTGACAGCAGGAGCTGCAGAAGCTCAAGCCATGCGAATCCCAGCTGGAGCTGGGGAGGTGGGCAGGAAGTCCTACCCTAAGGTAGTTCCATCCTCAGCTAAAGAACTGTTGGCATTTGACCACTGTTGGGTGAGGGAGAGCCAGTTTCCTTCAATGGAGTAACACTGAATGCATAACCACAGGGCAGGCCCCATGCCAAAGAGTAGTCAGCCAACACAAACTGAACTCCATGTTCTTCATGTTGCTGTTCTTGTTTTTTTTTTTTTTAAAGAAAAAAAACAGAATATGTTTTTGAGGTGAGGTGAAGATTTGGAAAGAGTTTGAAGAAAGGAAAAATAAAATCAAAATACACTTACATGAAATTATCAAAGAATAAATAAAAACCTTATTTTTTTTAAAGAAAACATTTGGCACAGATAAGCAGGATTGCTGTCTCCAATTAACAAATAAAGAAAAACAAACAGGTTAAATAATGTGCCTATGGCTATTCTTAAAAAGAACATATTTCTTGAAAAGTTATAGTACATGCCTGGGAAAACTTTAAACTTTTCCTCTGCACAAACAGAGGAAAGCCCAGTAAATAAATTATTGGCGTTGAAACAATGTTACAGACAGAACGAACCAGAGAAGGTATGTGAAGGTTAGGAAAGAGAAGGTTGGGGTATGTTGAAACACAGGCTCTTGCCTGAAGCATCCTCTACCTCTATCTAGACAGACAGATGACAAACTAACCACAGAATCTGTTTGGATGATGTTTATGAAGGTTTGGCAATTTTTTTTCCTGTGGGCAGTCTTTTATAATTTCTGAAATCTTGCCATATGAGTCTCCTTTACCAGTTAAAACATTCAGTCCACTTAGAAGCTGGCTTGGGCATAACAAGTACTGTTTGTATCCAGAGTCACAACGCTCCAAGGATCCTGAAGACTGGTGTCACTTTATTTCTCTGTGTTTATTTGGACAACTTAAGAGAACTTATCTTCAGTGCAAACTTAGGTCATTTGAAAAGTGAAGTCAACTACTCTCATTACTTAAGCTAGTCTTGCAGTATAAAGAAACACACTTGCCAAGAACTGAGCAAATGAGCTGTTCAGATCCGAGCACTGGGGCACAGGGACAGGCCTTTTTCCACACCTGCTTTGCTTGGAAGAAACTGAGGCGAATTCAGATATTCCTCAATCACCTTTCGGGCACCCCTTTAAAGACCCAGTAGCCCTCCTTCCCTCTCCATATGGAAATCTCTAGTATGCACTTCCTTGGGGACACTGTTTCACACACAGTGTACAAACACTGGACTTGACTCTATTTTTGAGTGAAGGTCCTTCTCACATGTATAAGTCTCTCCCTCTATTTTCCACTTAAACAGAAAAAAAGAAATGAAAATCTATGATGTTGAAAATCCTGATGATGATGTAGTCTGTACTTAGCAAGCTGAGTTAAACTTTTTGAAATCCATTTCGGCACTGAAAGTTTGGTGCTGCCCTGCTGAATCTACAGTCCTGCAGATTTTCTGGGTGAGGAGCGAAGCTATGGAAACTGCATGAAGTGCTGGCTTTTCACATTCTCTCCTGAAGGGAGGAGCTCGGAAAGAAAAGGCAGAAACAGTGAAAAGCCCGTTCCAGGAAGCATACAGAGGGGTTTTGGCTGTGGGAAAATGGACACTCTGGAGGTAATAACGCTTGTGGGTCCGTGGAGAATAATGATAGGTTTGTGTACAAAGCAAAACCACACTGCCTGGTTGCAGAGAGATTTTTCTCTAAATGTCAAAAGGGCAGGCAAGAGTCAAATTAGAAGCCATACCCTTAAGAGGTGGTGATGACTTCACAAGGTACTCACATAGAATCTTCTGTTTACAAGCCAGGCGGTGGTGGTGCACGCCTTTAATCCCAGCACTCGGGAGGCAGAGGCAGGCAGATCTCTGTGAGTTCGAGGACAGCCTGGTCTACAAGAGCTAGTTCCAGGACAGGCTCCAAAGCTACAAAGAAATCCTGTCTCGAAAACACACACACACACATACACACACACACACACACACACACACACACACACACACACACACACACACAAAAGAGAATCTTCTGTTACTCTTGTCCCAGCTGGAGAATCAGCCTGAACATCTTACCCAGATCACAGCTCAAAGTGCTCAGTGGTTTCAGGCATTCCCCAAAGCAGCAGTGAATTGAGACTCCCTTCTAAGCCAATCACTAGAAACTTCAGACATGGCATGTAAATCCCAGGGACATACCTGACGTGCCTCACTCGAAGCAGAGAGAAAGCTAGCATGGATGTATGTCAGAGTGTGTCCATGTTTGACCACCATGCTTCTGACTTGTATGAAGAGCAAAAGGGCACAGTTTTCCAGTAAGCCAAGCCTGGCAAGTGCAAAAAAGAGATGGGGCATTGCCACCGATGCTTAGAGTGGTGTCATGCGGTATAGGCATCTTTAGAAGTTACCAGTAACAGAAGCTTGCCGATGGCACATCCACTTCTGAAATGTGCCATTTTTTTAAAAGCATCACTGAATCCTAAAATTAGCCAGATCTTCATAGAGTAACACTCATCCCTTTCATCCTCTAATACCAGTGTTGGAACATCAGAAAGGTTGGGATTTGTTTGTAACTCATTCTTTGGGCACCTTTCTTAGAATTTCTTGCCTTTCTCTCTAATAATGAATTCCCAAATGTGTCCAAACACATTGCTACAACAACCTTCATATTAGACAATTCTCCAAAGTATACATATTTTCCATACTTCTCAAAGACCAATTTCTTTTAAAACCTACATTTTAAACAAATGACATGAGTTAAATTCTATGTGTATGTTTTGAGTACCAGCCTATACCAACTTTGAGTGAAGCTCAAAAGACTCCGTGAAGCTGACTGCATTTCACCCAGACCAAGGCAACAGAGTAAGGGGAGGTCAGCATTATTACTCACAGAATAAATGAACTCTTTGGAAAGATCAAAGTTACTGATGAGAAATCGAGGATGTGTGTTTGGGCACAGTGAATGGTTGAGATGAGATGAGATGACCCTGTGCCAGATTGCAGCCGTTCTCCAGATGACACTGGTGATCCAAATATCCAGTTTATTCTAAAGGAATTTTAGTGAACCAAGAGGTACCACATATGAGACATTCAACTGTATCTGCTAGAATGTATGTATCTAATAAACATCAGCTCTCTTAGTTGAGTGAGCAGAAGGAGCCCCTAAAAGTTACATGGACCAGTTCTTACATGGGAGGCTCACTATTCAAAAGGTTGTCATGTTTTGAAATAGAAAATTATTAGAGCACAGTGAGATGCTTGGGGTGGCTGAATCCTTCTGCCTCAATTCAGAGTCACTGGAACTGACTGACTTCATTTCACAATGCTGAATTGGTTTCAGATGGCTCTATGAAGTAACAGATTTAGGATTCTGCTCTGTTTCATTTCTGCAGCAGCAATATGCCTAGGAGCTTTGATGGTATTTATTTATTAACATACAGCAGACCTAATGGTGTCCAGAAACAAAACCATGAACTTTAGGTTCCTGGATCATTAAGACCCAGAGCATAGGACAGTACAGTGCTTACAGTTCTTCACCAAAATTCTGGAAACAAAATCAATCCGAAGACTTTAGCACTTTGTTGAATTCATTTGAAAAACAGCCATGGGAATTGTCAACATATTAGAGCAGCCCAGAAGGGAGAAGACAAAGTTTGAAAATGCCTATCTCATTCAGAAAACCAGGCAAATGGTACGGTCTTTAAACTGATTTGACCCAGCTCTCCTGTTGTGAAATGAAAAGCGGTAGCCCATAGACACCCAGTCTACTAGGAAACACCCCCCCCCCAGGGCACCAGAACCAAGCCTTTTGACTTATGTAGCTGTTCTTGTTTTACTGGATTATATTTCTTTGTCTTGACTATTTATATTTTTCTCATGAATAAAAATTCAGACATGAGTGTTAGAGAAACTCTGAAGATGAATGGCACTAGATATGTTAACAGAGCTGCACAGCTAAGCGGTTCTTACCCTTGCCATTCTGTCATTGCACATAGCATCATGCGTTTGCAGTGATTCTTACTCATGTTCTGTATCTATATACACACACATAAAACAATGTGACTTGCTTTAAAGTAGTAAGGCACCAATGATGTGTTCAAACCTACAGGGACAAGCCAGCCACATTGTTATTCTCCAATAGGAAGGTGCTGAAGAGGTGGAGTCAGAAGGGTCTCAAGTTCAAGACCAATCGGGGCTATACCTATCCTTTTGGGCTAAGAGTGTAGCTCAGTTATGGCAGAGTGCCTATCTAGCATGTTCAGGGCCCTAGGCTACACCCCTGAAACACATACATACACCTAGAGGGAAATTCTATTGTATTGAGTTATTTGAGAAGATTTCTTAGCTAAATAACTACTGGGCTCTGGAGGGGTAATACATGTGTTTATAGAACATTTTGCAGGCTCCAATTATGTGTGTAAGAAAACAGTCAAGATAATGATTCTTTCTCCAAGGATGATTCTTTTCTAAAGACTTTTAAAGTTATTTTTAAATATGCGTATGTACATATATCTGTGTGGGGATGTATGCTTTTGAGACCAGATTCCCACAGACACCAGAGGCATCATACCTCCCTGAAGTTGGAGTTACAGGTGACTATGAGCTACCTGCCCTGAATTCTGGGAACTGAACTTGGGTAAAAAGCTGTCGTTTGGATAACTAAACCACTCACCATGACTGCCATGCCCCTTGGTCCTGCTTTCTGCCTCCCTACTACAGTCTTCCATCTTCTCATTTGAGTCACGCAAGCATGAGGTAACTAACAGCTTCACAGGACTGAGCCAGGCAACCTACGGTAGAGCTCCCAGATTCCCTCTGTGCAGTATCTTTCATGTTGAACCCATCTATTAATTCTATGTGTTGGTCGCCATATTTCCATTAATGGGGAAGACAGATGGAAAGGCTAGGTAGGCTTCATGAGTGACCTCAGCAAGCATGGGTGCTACACAACTCCTGCTACAATGGCCATAAGGGACTTCTTTCTTGGCTTTGACAGAGGTGAGGAGAGCAGGCTGGTGTTATTTGGAAGACCTTGCATCCCGTCTTTCCAAAACACTTAGTGCTTCCTAGCAATGTCTTCCATTGTCTTATATACCGGATGCAATGCCCTGCACGCTCCTGTTAACTTGGTGAGCCATATTACGTAACCCCCCCCCCCGAAAGTCAGGATCGCTCCTTTGAGTAGGAGGAAAAAAAAAACAGAAAGAAAAACGGTGTCTGTTCCCGTGGCATTAGAGCATGTCTTCGGCTCTCAGGGGCTCAAAGTCCTTGTGTTCCCATCCTTTCATTTCTTCCCTTCCCTCTCTTTAGTCCTGTGTTTGTTTTCTTTCCTGTATTTCCTTTGAACTCTTTAGGAAGCCAAAACTGCAGTCAGACAGAAAAACAAGACTAGAGAGTCCATTGAGCAGCCTTGGGGCTGGGAAATTCCTTTTCTCCCTTTTCTCTTAAAAACATATTTTTATTTTATGTGTATAAGCGTTTTGCATATGTATGCATGTGTACCACATACATGCCTGGTGCTCAGGAAAGTCAGAAGATGGCATTGGATTCCCTGGAGCTGGAGTTAGAGGTGGTTGTAAGCTACCATGTAGGTAAACTAAATTTAGGTCCTCTGCAAGCATAGCAAGTGCTCTTAACCACTGAACCATCTCTCCAGGCTCGTTTTTCTTTTTAAAAGGAACTTGAACACATCAGTCTAGAAGAAATGATCAGTGACTCACCAGTACAGTCCAGTGTATCCACAACAAACTTAGAGTTCTAGATTTCTTCCGATCCTTACACCCCTGTCTCCATTCTTAGACTGCTAATATTGCCATCCTAAAACTGGGTGCTTATCCATAGTGAATGTTCCCATAGCATTAGAAGTCACACATCCTGCGTGGTTCTAATGACGTGGTCAGCCGACTGTTAGAGGAAATTTATAAGACACCTTTTCCTTAAACCTACAAAAATGCTTTTGTCGGCAAATTCCTGCTCAGACTTCCTGCTCCAACAGTGTTTGCTTCCTCACTGCTGTGAGAGGAAACAAAAAATAGAATGGCCTTCCTGTCTCAGGAAGTCAGGTCCAGACAAGTCTGTGTGCTATGGCGAGGCCAGCATCCCATGAAAGCTTCTGAGAAGGAATCCACTGGGTATTCTGTCTAGGAACAGCCTGGCTGACAGTCATTGTGGCATTGAAGGGAGAGACCCTGCTCAGTTACCTCTTCCTTAATTTTCATTTAGGAAACTGGGAAAGAGTTGCAAAGCACAGAATGCTTCAGAACGAGGCCCGTCTTGCTGGCTTCCTGGCATCTTCCCCTAACTGGAGCTGTGTAGGGTGCAAGAATAGGCAACGGCAACGCATGGATGCATCGCTAAGTGTACAGACTACAGTGCTGAATTAAGCTCAATTCCTCTTAAAATTCTGCTTCCTCCTTTCATGACCAGTGAGAGAATTCCCTACACCTCTTCTTTCCCCCCCCCCGTTCTGTATATCCGGGATTTGTGCCCATCACATAAACAGCAAGTGAAGTGCCAATATATTAATTCAGTTTAAGTGTTTAAGAGAAAAATCTTCTCTGGATGTGTCACCATCTTCATATCTCCTCTGTGATCTTATACAATCCTAATCAGACTACAGCAGAGAAAGCTCAGTTACCCTGAGAGACTGTCTACACTGCTATCCTGGGAGCTAGTCTAAGCCACATGGATGAGTTGTCTCCAGGAGATCCAGCCCGCAGCCTTATCTGAGTTCAGCCTTGGAGTCGTAAACAGGCAGTCAGGTTATTCCTGCCACATCCAGCCTTCCTGTCTTTCCAGATGAAGTCCCTGGAACTACGGCACACACACACAAAAAAAGACCCTGTCATTTGCATCTTCAGAGTCCAGCTCCACAGAATCTGGGAGCCTAACAAATTGCCACCAAATTAGAGGCTGGTCAGTTGGAAAGCAAGGATGACTGAAACAGTCACAATCGAGTGATTCGAATTTTTGAAACAATGAGTGGTCTCATGGAACAATTTGGTGTTCAAGTCCAGGATGGCAAAGTCCTATGCAGGGCTGCATGTCAGGCCTCACTCTCCCTACAACACTGCACAAAGAGGTCTCAGCCTCCTTGGGTTGTAATAGCAAAACTCCACACACGAGATGGCACAGATCTGGAATGTAGGAAGTTCAGAATTCAGGTGTTGGGTTGTTGGTGACTAGGGAAGGACCACTTTCTGGTTCATAGATGGCCGTGTTCTGATGTGTCTCAGAAGGTCTGAAGGGCTTCTCTAGGGACCTTTGATAGGGTCTAATCTCTTTCATCTGGGAGCTATCACTACCACGATTCAGTGTCTTGTGAAGTCCCCACCTCCAAACACCATCCTGTGGGCATTGGGCTTCAACAAGTCAACACTGGGGAGTGGGATCATGCAGTCTGGAGTGGTTGGGAGGCTTCCGGTGAAAGTCTGAGCGCTCTGTAATTTGTACGTGATGGGAATCCCCAAGATCCCAGAGCCATGTCGGACAACGTCTGGAGAGGGTGCTTCTCTTCCCAGGCATGTGTTCTTTGCAGAGATTCTTCCATTTAAAAAGGGTGTCCATTCCATACGGGTTTTTTCAAACCAGTAAAATGGTCTTTTGAATTGCTTTGAAACATGATTACTACGGTAGTATAGTCACCGGGCATCTCTTCATCTCAGTACTGAACCCTGCTGACTTTATGTCCCCTTTCACGTACCTTGTGGCCTGAGCAAATGGTTAAAACAGCAATCTAAGCTACTGCATGGCACTCACTGCTTTCGGATAACTTCGGTCAGTTTGTACTTTGTTGTACTATGAGAATAGCTAGTGGATAAAACAGTGGAAGATATTAAGACATACAAATGTCTGACCTATTCCCACCTGGACTTGCCAACTAATTTCCACTGGGCTGTTTATAATGGTCGCAGGATTGCGACACCTTGGGTATAAAGAGCTGGGTAACGTATGGGCTCTATTCTGCTCCTTGCCGCCTGCCCTGGCTTCCTATACTTCCGAGATTACAAAATCAATAAGATAAAAGCCTCATGCCATCCTGCTCTTTCTGTGCTCTGCTTACAGCCCAAGAGGCTGGAGGGTCCCTTTAGTCCTCTGGAGACGCTTTGTTAGTTGGGAAGTGTCTCTTCTTATCCAGTCACAAGTTCCTGGAGCAAGACTGTTTCTGCTTTCCTCCGGGTCAGGAGTGCTTGACACAGTGCCTAGCATAGAACACACTAGGACACATGCTGGCAAGCCATCCAACCCTAGACATGAGGAGTGGCTCCGCTTTGTTTTCTCGTCCCAAATCCCGGGGCCTCTCACGCCAGCTGCCAAGTCTGCCTTGACAATAAGTCGACCTCCACTGTCATCTTCCATGGCTTCCTGCCAGGCCTCTTTGCACCGGCTCCCTCAGACCCCGCCCTTTTCCCTTCTCAGGATAATCCCGCCTGTCTCTTCATGCACATAGGTAAACTCCTCTGTCAGATTCCTTCCCTTCCACATCTGCATCTGTCCTGTCTTCTCAGGTCTTCTCAAGAAGGACATGCGCGTATTCTCTGCTGAGCAGCACATGGGTCGGTGATAACAAACTTCTTAGGGTCTGACCTGAATGGGCGCTTCCCTCCAGCAGTTACCAGACACATGCCTTGCAGAGGACCGGGATTATATTGCTTTAGGAAACTAAACTTTTTATCAGTTCTGTAAAACAGCTCCTGGTAGACGATAGCCAGTTAGTTTACCCAAGCACCCTTCCTGTTCAGTCCACATAAATTTCAATTGCTCTCCACCTTTGGGTATATTATCTCCTGGGCAGTGCCCTGCCACTGAAATTTGTGTGTCCTTCAAGAGCTTGCTCATATGGCCATTGACTAGGAAACCCCTGTAAACCCTTCCCTTTTGACCACCTCCAGACAAGAAAAATTAGTGCAGCCCTTCCTTGTTTATGCCTCCTTAACCTTCCATAAGCAACGCTCTAAAATATCTGCTCTGTTACACTGTGAACTCCTGCACAAAATCGCACCATGTTTTCCTCATTTGATCTTACTCACACAAGGGCAGGTCCGTGACCGGAAACATGGTACAAGCTCTGAGAAAGAATTAATTACCCTTTAAAAAAATATTTTGAGGGCCAGTGAGATCGCTCAGTGCATACGTGTACATATTGCCAAGCCTGATGACCTGAGTTTGACACCCAAGGCTTGGATGGCAGAAGGAAAGAGCTGACTTTCACATTCATCTTCTGACCTCCGCACACACATTAGCACATGCAAGCCTACAAACACACACAACACACACACACATACCACACACACATACCACACACAGACACACACATAGATATACACACACATACACACATACCAGACACACACACACACACACATTTACCACACTCACACAAACACCACACACAGACACACACACATATAACACACACACACACACACACACACATCTGGAGTTCTAGCTCACGGTTGTAGAGTGTCTATCCTTGCCTATTGAGTGTGTGTCTAATGGTAGAACTGAGGTGAAGGCTCGTGGAACTCCTCGTCAGTGCACAGCAGAAAAAGGGAAGGCGTGAAAGGAGAGCACATAGATCCCTTGGTTTCTTCCTGGAATCTTAGGCTTCCTTGAAATGAAGCTTAGCAAGTTTTGAAGGACCATAATGATGTGTTGACCTCCTCCTGGTTAAGGAATAGAAGAACCAAGGGACTCTCAGGCCTCCGTGCATGCTCTCATCAGAGTTTGTGAAGCCTGCTTCCTCCATCTAACCCCACCTCCAGTTTTAAAGAACTATTCAATTCCCAAGTCTAGAGATTTTGTGAAAAGATATCAGCATTTTCCATCCATTCTGTTAGTTGCTCAGCATTAGCCTATGCTATTTATGGTTGCAAGAAATATTATGCAGTAATGTATAAAGATTTTTATTTCCATTTAATTACTTTTGATAAATACGTTTTCCAAACCAAATTCACAATCTTGAGGAAACAATGCCATTGTTGGTAGGATAGCTTTGAATTTAGATTATATTTTGATAATAGAATATAGGGAAAATATCTTTGTGTTTTTATTCCATTTTCAAAGAAATTGATGGTGGGGCTTCTCTTTCTAATTTAAACATTCCCCTGCAGTGTTGATAACTCAAAGCAAATCTCATTATACACAGTGCATAAGAACCAGAAAATGATGCTGAATTGAGTTGAAAAATGAAATAGTCATTCCAGCCAGACAGGAGAGTTACACTAAGAATGTTTGAAGTACTATCTATTTCGCTTATCTCTAGGCAACATGACAAAGGGCAGCTTGACATACTCAACAGAACTGTCCAAGGTAGCCTTTGTCCCGAAGGTATGTACAAAACATAGACACAAATTAAATTATACAATAATGCATTACAGTATTTGTTCCCAGTGCCAAATATAGAAGGTGTGCATGAACCCACAAGCATAACTGGAAATGTCCAAGAGCTATAAACAGAAACATAAAGGGAGGCATGCAGTATTTGAATAACCAGGTGGGGGACCCACACATGAAAGTGGCCACGGCCCACGGCTTTTAGGGAGCATGGGGAATGAAGCAGTGGCTGGAATACTGGATAATTCAACATACTTGGGGTTTATATGAGGAAAGCTTGGGTTGACAAGGCAAGGAACCAGGAAACTAGACTTCAAGAGAATATAAGCGGGCCTTTGACACCACAAGATTGCATTAGCAAGGGGAGAGGCTACAAGGAGAAGAGTGGGTTTGTTGTTGTTTTGGGTGTTGTTTGGCTGGTTGGTTTGAGTTTTTCAAGACAGGGTTTCACTGTGTAGCCCTGGCTGACCTGGAACTCACTTTATAGACCAGGTTGGCCTGGAACTCACAGAGATCCTACTGCCTCTGCCTCCAAGGATTAAAGGTGTGCACCACCGCCAGGCAGGGGAATAGTGGTTTTGAGGCCACAGTGCTTTTAAGTTTCCAAACCTAACAATGGGGGCAGTAAACTGGAACAGAAGAGGTGTGAGAGAAGCCATCTAGTAGGCCTGCAAACAGGCTGAAGATGAAGGCTAGGCATCAGAATGAACACGAATGGCAGAGGAATAAGGTACCCACTCCTCAGTAGATTAGGAAGTAAGGACATTCTGCTTCATGGACACCCAAGGGAGTGTAAAAATAACTGCTACTCTTCCTTGAGAGTTTGCTCTGTGCCAAACAGCATGAGGCTACTATTAGCAGTCAACTGCATCATGAGGACCATGTGCCAAACACTGCTGGACACAGTACCAATGGGGAGGCATAGAAGACACTGACCGCCTTTTTGTGATATCACATACAACTCTTCCAGCAACCCTGCAGGATACATACACGCACACACACAGGCACATACGTGCACACACACAGGGGAATCGATGCACAGAGAGGTTAAACAACTTGCTGACAGTTACTAGAAAGCCATGGTTTGAAACCAGGGAGCCCGGCTTTGAATGTGAGCTCAAAGCCAGCATCCATACTGGTGAACACTGTATATGCCTAGCCATCTCGCCACGGGTGAGTCCAGCACCATGGAGCAGTGGGTTCCTTGGGCATCTCACTCTCTGCCAGATTTTGAGTCTTAGTGATGTTGTGGTGGCGATATCTAAGACTCTCCTGATGGCTGGCCACAGGAACTTCTAAAAGGGGGCAGTACCCACACTGTTTACTGAGGTCACTCACAGGGAGTCTGAAGCCTGAAGGTGAAGAAATCAGTGAGGAGCATGGGGTGCTGCCTCCTGAACTGCATATCATAATAATATTTTAATTAACTTGAAATAATTATATTATGCATGTAATTTATTCTATCACCGAGTTGCACTGAAATTTTTATTGGCAATCCTGAGTACATGTATTAAGGATGCTAATAAAAACGTTTCAACTGTGTTTTATTTTCCTAATTGCTTCAGTTTTCTTTTTTTTTTCTGGCTCAATAAGGATAATGATGTAATATCAATAGGAAAATTTCACTTAGTTTGAGGTTCTGCTTTTTATTTTTCCACTCTAGGCAGTGTGTCAATAAAGAGCATACTAATTCAGTACAGCATAATAAATATAACTGAATAATATTTGAACATATTAATAATTCAAATGGCAAAAATTAAATGACATTCAGAAATATCCCTAAATTTTTAAAGCTTCCTTATCAGAAAGACAGGGAACTTTTTCAAATATGATTTTTATCACAAACTAAACCCCGTTAACTTCTGGTGCCAAAGGCAGGAGGCAGAGAAATCCATCATTTCCCAGGCTGCCGCCCGAAACACAGGAGGGCCACTTTTGTGTGTCATCGGGTCCTAAATGATATATGCTCCCTTAGCCTGGCAACTCTTTCTCTATACTCTGAAAATCTCCCCAATGGCTGGCTCCCACGTGAGCCACATCCCTACAATTATGTCTTGCAAAGGAGGTGAAAAAAGAACAAAATTGTTTGTGAGAGTAAAATCTGTCCCCAATCATAAGAACCCTGAGGCTAAAAATCTGCTGCATCTTTTCCTCTCTCTGAAATAATATTAAGCTCGGGCATGTATAATTATACAGGAACCACCAGGCTGTGAAGGATGAGATCGCAATCATCTCTTCACGAATCTCAGCTGAAGTCTAACAGAAATCAACACGAGTTGAGAACACCCTCCTCCCCTTTCCCGCTCCAACTTAACCCCTGCCTTCAAGTGGCTGTCTGCCAGCTTTCAAGCTGAGGACATTGCCTACATGCCTGTCACTGGACACCCGGAGTGGCCTGGCAAGCTTTCCGTGGAGGAAGTCCCCTTCTAAGGAGGAGGGAAGATGAAGGAAACCTTTGCTTGTTTTCCTGCACCAGGAATGTGGACCTCAAAATCAGTTGAGAATCAGCCCAGGCTATGAGGCAAAACCATCTGTGCTCTGGAACTTGCTTCAAGAGGGAGAAAGAAGAGGCAAAAGCTGTTATGTGGGGTAGGAGTTGGGAAGGAATTAGCAATGGGTCGTTTAGAAGAAAGAGAATGAAAAAAACGCCAGGGTTGTGTTTCCAGATCGGCAGAAGTAGCCTCTGATCGCTGGAACTCCCACGGGTATGCATCTAAGGGTCTCCGTGAAAATGGTGACGTTGTGCTTTCCCTCCCGTGCTGTCTTGGGACAGCTGTCTCCACCCCTCTCCTTCTTTCCTTAGTGTTTCATGTCTGGCTCATTCTTTGCATCATGTACTGTTATCTGTGGACAAACTCTTGATCCCTCTTCATTCGGTACAAGTTAGGAAACAGACCCACTGCAACATAAAGTCAACAATCGACCCTGGAACTCCATTCTGGGCCAAGTGCCCCAGATCCCCACCAGACTGAACTCACATAAAGTCAAATGAGAAAACATGCTATTGATGGCAAGTTCCTTTCTATTGATGACAAGTTCATCTCCAGGGTTCTATTTTGGAGGAAAAAAAATTACCTTAGGGTGATTTCCAAATCTCTGTCCCATTGTAAAGCCAGGCTCTGTCTCCTGACCAAAGCATGGGTGCCAAGGCAAGGTGGAAATAATGAGGTAGATTGTGGGGGAAAATCAGTTTCCTTGGGTCCATAATTCTTGTCATCACAGGTCTCTTGGGTCATGTTAACCCTAATAACCCAGTGTGGATAAAGCATGTTCTTCAGAAAACTTGATCCAGGTTTAAAAAAACAAAACAGAAAAACACTGTTAACAGAGGTTTCAAGATGGCTGAACAGAAGTACCCAGCACTCTCCTGCTCCTCCACAAAGAAGAAAGTAAAAGGTACCAAGTATAGAACTGCATTGTTCATTAGGGAAAAACTGAAAGCATGTAAGACCCAGAGTCCTAGGACAATGCACAGTGGCTTAAACTCTTGGCTACTCCAGTTCCAAGGCAGTAAGGGGTCTCCCTTCTGTGGGGTGAGAGTGACAGAGAGGCTGGTCACAGTGCCATCCATGTGACTTACTGCAGCCCTGGCTAGTAGAAGGTCTCAGCAGCTCTCACAGGTTGGCAGCTGTACAAAAAGCCTGGGATTCGCATGGTTGCCTGATTATGGGAGAGACTGACATCATTGCTTCCTTCCATGGGCTCTAGTCATAGCTACGAGCTGTCCTGACCTCTCAGTGTTCCTGTCACCGAGTCTGTCTTCTCAAGCAATTGTCAGTGTCTATGGAGCCAGTTCCCTGCTTTAAGTTCAATCGCTGTTAAGCACAAAACATGTTTTCCTTCTTCCTGGTTAGATCCCCTCTGATGCAACTTCTGCCCTCAATATCCCCTTATTTTCCAAGCTGCTGGCTGTGACTCTCCCCATCACACCCAGATCAACTCTAGAAGATGAAGTGGCATATAAAGGTTTTACATCTTGGCTAATTCTGCAACTTCAGACAGTCTTTTGGACAATCATACACATTTCCGCTCATGCCTACTTATAACTCATTGGTCCACATTTAAACATTGCAGCCATCAACAAAAGACACATGTTTTCTGAGCCAGCAAAAGTTACAATTGTGAAATTTGAGCAATTCTGATGTTAAGTTGTTCTTCCACGTAAACTCAAATTAATAGCTGTCACTTTCAAATCTGCCCAATTACTGAAATGCATATGCTAATTAAATTAGCTCTTCAATCCCAAGAAGGGGGGGGTGACACTCAGGAAACCCACTGCCGCAGAGGAAACCAGCCTAGTACAGTATCTTGAAATGCCTATTCAGAACCTTTCATGGCTCTGTGGATGGTTGGGCTCAATACGAGTTCTCTCCCGAGGTGTTTGTGTGGTCATACATAATAAATGGGGATTGGGTCTTCTGAAGGAGCCACTGAACAGGACGACCATGAAACTCCTTCTCTGGACCAGGACTAGGTGTTGGCTAGGTGACAGAAGCTTGCTAGAGACATGTGGCTTCATTTCCTCAGCAGCCTCTCCACATGGTTTGGGCTTCTCACAGCATACAGCGTTAGAGCTGACTCTAAGACATGGCCTCAAGAGACCCAAGCAGAAACTTCAAGTCCCTCATAGCTTAGAATTGACATTTTCCAATGCTACTCTCTTAGTCAAACAGATGCGAGAGTAGAGGAGATAGTTCCATCTCCCAAGGGTGAGTTGGAAGGTGTGAGACACAGGCTTGAAAAATACAGGGGTCATAGTCCATTCCTATGTAACCTGCCTCCAACACTTTGCCTCTCCGAGCCCAAGCGTCTCCAGCTGTTACATGAGAGAATTAAACAAGATTGCTTTGACATCCCGCGCCTGCTGAAAGTGCTTTGTGTTTGGCTCTCTGTGAACAGTGATGTCTGTATCTAGCTAGCTATAGGTCTCGAAACCAAATCTAATGAAAGGAAAAGCTTAAATTTCTAACAAATTTTTTAACATTTTATTTATTTATTTATTTATATTTTTTGGTTTTGCAAGACAAGATTTCTCTGTGTAGCTTTGGAGCCTGTCCTGGAACTCGCTCTGTAGACCAGGCTGGCCTTGAACTCACAGAGATCTACCTTCCTCTGCCTCTTGAGTGCTGGGATTAAAGGCGTGCACCACCACCATCTGACTTACATTCATTTATTTTTTTAATTCACTTTACATTCCAACCAAGGCTCTCCCTCCCAGCCCACTGCCCATCCACTCCTCCCAATAGCTAAGGGCTCCCATGGGGAGTTGACATAATTTGGCACACTGATTTGGGGCAGGACCAAGCCCCTCCCCTCTGCATTAAGTCTGGGTATGGCATCCCCTCATAAGGAATGGGCTCTAACAAGTTAGCTCCTGCACCAGGGATCAATCCTATTGCCAGGACCCCTCAGATAACTCTGGGAATCCAGTCAAAGAGAGGGAGGAGGGAAAACAAGTGAGATCAAGATCATGGTGGAAAAAAATCTACAGACAGCTGAACCATGGCGGGGGGGCGGGGGGGACTCAGGAACTCTGGATGGAAAGCTGTAGAGAGCCTCCATGGGTCTGAACTAGGCCCTCCGTATGCGGGAATCAGTTGTAAAACTTCTAGCAATTCTTATGAGGTTGCTTTTAGACACAAGTTGTAGGAAAATAGATGATTAAAGAATTTTCAAAAAGTTCATCCATGTTTGACAGCTGTTGAGCAGCGAAAAAACAATATAATTCTACTAAATTAAAAGCCTCTGTAGAAGAAGTGTGAAAATGGGGAGTCTCCTTTCCCAAACACGCATAGCCCATGAACATTAATTTTCTACTGCAAATCTCAGAGCATGTGACGCATTCTCTAGCCTGGGGTTTTGCTATTTTCTTTTTATTGCAGAGGCATCACCAGCACAGAGAACATAATTTTATCATAGAAAATTAGAGCTGAAGGGGACCTCAAGGTCAGAGCAGTGAGAGGGGACAGAAGGGCACAGAGTGTATACACCCACAGTAACTAGCATCCCCAGATTAAATGATTTCCCAGCATCAAACAATGAGCCAGTGAGTGAGCTGTGGCAGCATAGAGAAGGATCTGACTTTCAGCACAGCCTAGCAGAGGTCCCCAGGCCCCGACACTCAAAATGTCCTTTGTAAACATCTCTTCCTTCCATCCCCTTCTTCCACCCCTACCTAACTCCTTCCCTCTCTCCACCTCTCCTCTCTGCTTTCCCCTTCCCTTTCCTCCTTTCTTCTGGATATTTTCTTACTATGTATCTCAGAACTCTCCACATTGCTTCATTTGATCTTCTCATCGACCCTATGCTCCTTCTAAGTCCAGCTATACACATTCTACCACTGAGGAAAACGAAGGCTTGCAAGTTAAAGATGTGACGAAAACATGTTACAGCTGGTCAAGGACAAAGCGTCACAAATGTCAGTGGCAAAGGGGCTTCTAATCTTCACCTTTTTCTCTACAACCATTCTTTCACCTTTCGTCATTGTTGGTCTTCTAACAACTAAAATTGGTTATGTTCTTTCTCTGCAGGGTTCAGGCCCTTTATTTGCATTATTTTGTACACATACACACACTTTTGTGTGAGTGCTGTATTGGTGTGTGTGGTATACACACGTGTGTATGCAGATAGAAAGCCAGAGGATAATGCCTAGTGTCTTACTCCATCTCTCTCTGTCTTAGTCCTCTGAGATGTGGTCTCTTGTTGAGTCCAGAGCTCGGCAGACAGCTAGCAAGTGCTATAGATCTGGTCTCCACCTCCCACAGCACAAGGATCAGAGGTGTCATGCCTCTAATTTTAACCCTACATTTTAAATATTAGGTGTTTGGACTTGAACTCAGATACTGAGGCTTATATGGTAAATTATTTCCCCCCTGAGTTGTCTCTCTAGCTCTTGTGTATATATTGTTCAATATTTATGTGCCATATGGGTAACTTAGGATTCCTTACTTAACCCATACAAGTGAGTATCAGGCCTGATCATTTGTGTAGTCTATTTCAGATGACTCCAGTGAGGTTGAGAGAGGTACAGTTATGGTTCTAGGGTCATGAAGTCAGTTAGTGTTAGGAAACAGAAAACACCCAAGATATCTGACTCAATATTCCAAATGGTCATTTTTTTTTTAAATAACACTTATGAACTCTGGTCACCTGAGAAGGTCATCATACCCTGTATTTGCATTTCCTGACTCCTGAAAATTGAGATTTGATGTTAAAAATGTGTGTATGTCCTAGACTATATATTCACACTCAGAGCTGACAGACAGTTGCTGCTGTTGCAAACACTGCTTGTGCCACCTTCTCTGCTGCCTTCATGGGGGTTTGATTAATTTGACTGACCGGAAATGAAGGCATTGGCTTGATAAATAGAAGACCCAGATCTGAGGCTGAGCTCTGCCACTTGGGGCTGAGCGACTGTGAAGGGGCTAATTGTCCTCTTTGGGCAATTGGGCAATGTTGTGTGTGAGCATACCTATCTACATTATATGACTGAATTAAATAATGATAAACATCATTCTGAAAAGTAGAAATATGATAATTTTTCTGCTCATATTTTCTGGCTAGGAAAATTCTCCTTTTGGCTTGGCTTCTTTTCTTCTTCACAGGAGGCCCTCAATTGTCCCTAGGAGAAAAGAAGAAAAGGCCTGGTTTCCCAGGATCCCCTTGGGCTGCTTGGCAGCCTTAGCCTCTTCTCCTGTTGATTCTTGGCCCCAGCAAAAAAGCAACATCTGCAACTCTGTTTGAATTTCACAACTCCCTTGTCTGTGTCCAAACTACTTCATAACATGTATCTTTTAAAATGGTAAAACTTTAAATGAGTTTCCCCATTAGAAATTTCCCAATGTTGAGATAGCGTAAGAAAAATCATTAGGATAACTACAGATAGTGTGTCCATAACATGCCTCAGACAGGGGATGCTTGTCCCAGGCTTGGCCTTTTGGGCCATGTGGTTATCTTGGTTTTCATAACGGAAAAGGCAGGGTTCACTTGTCTTAAAGGATTTTCTGGCAAGGTTGTCTAGATTGCCCCCTTTCGCCAAGTCATTCAGTGGCAATAGGAGCTATGAAGTAGCACAGAAACCAACCTCGCATTTTCATGACAAGGATCAGAGATCTGGGAGGCACCACGTATTTCCAATGGCATAGTTGCATCATGAAGTGGCTGGATGTGCATCTAATCCCCATACACTACCATGTAAAGAGGCACCTATGCTACCCAGGTGTGATTTCTGGGACCAGCTTCTTTCCCTAAACACATTGATAGGATCGTACCTCTGGTGCCCTCTCCATCACCTGACACAGAAGCTTTCCATCCCATTCCTTCATATTGTTCTTCCTATTATTTAGCATGACTCCGCCCCCTGGAGTGCATCACTACACACAAATCCTGTCTCAGAAGCTATGCCTCATGTTCTCACCTGGCAACCCTCTGGTCAGTGGATCCCGTGTCTGGTATCACATCATACTCAATTCTTGCTGTGAACCAAAGGATAGGATAGCAATTGAATCGACAAAAACATGAGTACTTTGTGGTCAGTTTTTGGCTTTTCTGATAAAGTATGTATACTTAAAATAGCATTGCCCTCAAAGATATGAGGCTACTGCCATAAATGTAGAATCAGAGAGTCTGATCTTTATTGACAAGGCAAAGCCTTGCCCAAAAAGACTCCATGTATATGGCACGTGGCATAACAGAAACTGAAAATTCTCACAAAAGGGGTTAACACTACAAAGAACTCATATCAACTCAAAAGCAAAAGCAGAAGTTGCCTAATTCAGAAAGGGCCGAAGGACTTGAGTAGACATTTCTTCAAAGAGCACATACAAATGAGAGATGATTGACATTTCTAATCCTCAGAGAAATGCCAAGGAGAATGCACAGAGGCCGCACCTCACCCCTGTGAGGACTGCCGTTACCACAACAGCAAATGGAAAGTGTTCTTATGTCTCAGACAAACGGAAGCCCTCCTGCGCTCTTGGGAGTGTCAAGTAGAGCCACTGCTGTAAACAGTCTCAAAACTTAGAATTAGCATGCGCCAAAGAATACTGCTATTGGATGAACGGAACTCCATCCCAAGGAACTGGATTTAATATGCCAGAAACATACTTGGTCCCCATGTTTATCATATCATGACACGCAACAGCCAAGAGATGGAAGCACCTTAAATACTGCAAGTATATGGATGAGGATGTGTACACACATATCAGAATGCTATTCTGTCTTGGGAAAAGTCATTCTGACATATGCTACCATGGAGAGGAACGCTGAGTATGAGCCTTAAGATAAACAGAAGAAGCATGAGATCGCACTTCCGGGAGATATCTAAAGGAGCCAAGCTGAGCAGGGACTTTAGCATGGTATCAGTATGCTTGCACACTGCGTGCAAGGTTCTGGTTTAAAGAGAATAAACAAACAGATAAATCAAACTCATAGCAGCAGAAAGTAGAATGTCAGTTGCTGGGGAGGGGATGATTGAAGAGTTGCTATCAATGGCTACAGAGTTTCAGCCATGCAAGAAGAAAGAGTTCTGTAAAAGCAAATTTAAAGAAAAAAAAGAGCATTAAAAGGTAAAATTAAATTTGCAAGCTCAGGGATGCAAGGTCAGGAATCATCACAGGAGAAAGGGCACAAAGATTGTAAGAGCCAGGGGGAATAAATATCCACAGGGACGTGACATACATTATAGCTGCACACATGCACAAGCCCTGAACAATATCGAGCCAGCCAAAACCCCAGCATGAAAGGGGGAGGAGCTCATGAAGTCCCACTACTGGCTGAGAAGCTATAGGCAACTGATGGCTGCTGAGGAAGAAAAAGTCAGTTTTCTTCCGAGATATAGGCCATGTGAGGCTACCCATGCTCTAGTAGATGTTTCTACATCCATGTAGACACAGGCAGCACTAAGTGGACTCAGTGAATATTTAACTTAAGTGAGGGGGGAGAAGGGAGAGAAAGAATATGAAATTGGGAGAGGAAGGCATTGGGAGAAATAGGGAAGGAATTGAAGTGAATTGGGTGGATTTGATCAAACTACATACATCTATGAACACTAAATCAAAATATTTTAAAAGTATTGAGAGGTTGTAGTTACTGCTCTTGTAGAGTACCCAGGTTTGATCCCCACACCCACATGGGAGCTAACAACCACCTTCAGTTCCAGTGGCAGGGGAATCAGTGCCATCTTCTGGACCCCATGGGCACCAGACACACAAGTGGTAGACAGACATATATGCAGGCAAAACCCTCATATGTATAAAATGAAAGTAAATAAAGCCTTTTTGTAATGTGTGAAGAGGGTAGATCTACTGAAAAAGCAGCTAAAAATAAAACAAGAAAAGGACTTAACTGAATAAATACATGGAGAAGCGGGAATCTGCTTCAGCCCAGTAGGTACCACTCAGCACTACATGACATCAGCCTCACCAGCTTCAGATACTCATCCCTCCCATCCTCCTGTAGAGTGATGGGACCCAATAGGTACCACTCAGCACTACATGAGATTAGCCTCACCAGCTTCAGATACTCATCCCTCTCTTCCCTCCTGTAGAGAGATGGGATCTCTGTTAAAGGAGCTAAAAAATTAATTGTGAACATTACTAGATAACAAGTAGTTTATTACCACAAATTATACTAGTGTTTCTCCATCCAAAGGGAATGGCATATTACAGTGGTGTAGCTGATAATAAGTTTTCTCAAATGTAATCAGAAATAAAAGTAATTGATCATAAAAATTACTCTCAAAGAAAAACTTTTAGGTCTGGCCATTTCAAATAATACTCAGATTTCCTAAAAGCCAAGTTTCAGAAGTATAGCATCTATCCTACTGAATGTCACTGAAAAGGAATGATACATGGGACACACATAGAGCCCTAAAGAGTACCTCTGACTGTTTTATCCATTTATCCACTGAATATGCCAAGAAAGACACCCTGACTCAATGAGATAATTTTTGTGCTAGTTGTATTTGCGACGCACTCAACAGTCTAAGTCACAACTTCAAAAGACAAAATTAAACACCCTAATGGCCAGGTTTCCAAGCTGTAGTTTACTCATTCTGAGTATCAGCAAGCCCAGGATGTTTCTTTACCAGGGTGGCTTTGCCACAGCACACAGTAGGGCAGTAATCAGGCTATAAGTCCCTCAGGCTACAAGAGCAATGTGGCCCTGTGGAATGTCTTAGCTGAACTGAAAACTTGCTCATCTTTTGATGTGACTTCATTTGACCTGAGCAATACATAGAACTTTGCCAGCCCAAGACTGCTGATGGATCCTTCACAGTGCATAGTGATAGATTTTCTTCAGTAAAAAGCAATTCAATGAATGTAACTAATTTCCTTGTTATGAACACACTGCCAGAAACATAACAGACACATGTGTGTCTTTCTGTAACATCAGAATTTACTGAATAATAATAAATTCATAAGCTCTATCAGATTTTAGGGCAGCCGTTTGCCAAGTAGTCCAAATTTTTCACGGGAGCCAACCAAGGCAAGCACGGGCTCTCTTATTCCAAACTACATACTAGCACTAACACTCAAGGGGTTCAAGAGGTTCCAAAGAGGATTTCCTTAGAGACAAAAATCAGAAACTGGGTGATTGGATGGCATGTCTTTGGAACCTTTGCCTTGGCATTGTTAGAGGTCCTATTTTATGGGGTTCAGGTGAAAGAATTAAACCCATTCCTTGACTGACAAGTTCTCTGACCTAGTTTTCCTGTTATGATTACAATACACCCATGTACTCACATGGTCCAAATTTATTTTGTATACTTAAAAATAAGTTGTTTATCAGTCTGTGCCTCCTATGAGCTTCTGGACAGAAGGTGATGCTCATGTATCTAGCCCAGGGGAGGGAGTCATCCTCTGTCCTCAGAGTGAAGTCTAATGCCATTTTTAAAGTGGAGTCTTTGCGGACAAAGTTTAGCCTGAGAACAAAAGTTTTATGCCCTATGAAAGCAGCTTAGGGCAGGGTACAGCCTGATCTCAATGCCCCTGAATGCAGTGAGCATGCTCTGACCAGGGCAGCCCGGAGAAGCAAAGAACAGGCTATGAAGTGGGATGATTAGTCTATGTTCATATTTTTATCCTAAGACTGGCATCTAGAAGTCGTAATTTCCAGGCTACGGAGACAGAAAAAGTAATAGTCCATAAAATTTCATAATCTTTAGATTTGTATCTATTATAAAGTCTGCATGTAGAAAACATGACCTTCATCTTTAATCAACTATTTTACATGAATGCAAATCAAAGTTTAGTTTTATATTTTGTAGATATTCTTTAAAGAAAAAATCAGCTTTGTACATTTATTTAATGTATATTGATATGGGTTATTTTTATAAACAGGCATCCTACATCATATACACAAAACAGTTGCTTAATTATGTCCAGGCTCATTAACGATCCCTCTTCCATGGGAGTTCAGGTGGTGGGGCCATGGATGAGCGAACTATCGGCTGTACAAAGGAAATGCACTGTGTCTTTACCCTGTTCTGACCTTGTAATCTGTAACTAATGCTTTTTTTCTTTCTATTAACATGTACTTATTGGCCTTCCAAAGTTCAATACCTAATAACACCAAAGCCCAAGATCTACTAAGGACCGGCAACAAGGAGAGAGAGCTCTACTGGGGAGTGGAGTTTGGTTTTTATCTTTATGTAGAGTCAACATCAGAACGGCAGACTCAAAGGGCCTCATACCTAAGTAGTTTGTGAGTAAGGAAAGCAAAATGACCCACTCCTCTCTTCCCAAAAGATGCTGATGCCTCCTAAGACCACAGCAATACTGCCTGCACTAGAAGGGTGGTCATGTGGTCATGCTTGCATTATCTTCATGGGAACTCTGGTATTTCAGGTGGTATTCCCCAGCCTGCTTTGCCATTGACACAAATAATTTAAAAATCAATAATGATAGTAATAACTGCTAACGTTTATTGAATACAGGCTACATACAAGGTACTATTTTTAAGACTATGACAACAACTTTACGTGTGTGTGTTTATTTGGTATCATATTGTTCTTAGTTTCTTGTCCTGTCTCTGTGGTAAAGTACGCTGACAGAAGCAATTGGGGGGATTTATTCTGAACAGTAGTGAAGAGGGTCCAACCCATCGTGGCAAGGAAGTCAAAATGCCTGAAATCTGAAGCAGCTGGTCACATCACCTCCCAAACCAAGGAGCAGCGAGCAGTGAACACTACTTGTGTTCAGCTCCCAGAATCCCTGGGGAATGGTGCCAACCACAGTGGGCAGGTCTTCCCTTGTCCCCTCACCTAATTAAGATAATCCTCCTCAGTCGTGCCCAGCGTCTCTTTCCCCAGGTTAATTCTAGATCTCTTCTAGTGGACAGTAGAGATTAACCATCATAATATATAATCATTTGTTCTAAAACCTGGGTTACAGTTAGCACTGAAATACAGAGACATGACATAGAATGCAGTTCCCTGAAAGCAGGAAGGTTTGACCGTTCAGTTCACTGCAATGTTTCCTGGTAGGGCTCTAAGATTACAGTCACATTCCAAGAGCTTAGTAATAATTTGTTAAATGCATAAAGGAACATTGCTTGTCTAAGCTTTCTATTTTGGCAGTTATACAATAATAATTGAAAGTTAAATATTTAGCAAATTGTAAGACATGGAAATTCCCTTTAAAATTTCACATGACTTGGCAGGTTTATCACAACCATTCTCACTTTTAATTATTTAAAATCTATTAATTTTGATAAAAAAAATGAGAGGCACTCCATTCATTCATTTGCTCACTCATGAATTGATTTAACTCACCGTATGACTTCTCCTGTCTAGATTCAGAGGCAAGAGTCGGAGGACAGAAACTGAGCACAGACTGATCTGATAAACTGTAGATACACTTCCTCCTCAAAAAAGGAGGGGGAGGAAGAAGAAAGCATGTGCTGACATTCAGAAGTAAATGTGGTGCTGAGAAACACATTGCTTCAGGGTTTCGACTTCCGCTGAGGGGTTCCTAAGTGTGGAGGAGACTGGCTTTTCACTTTCCAGGTTCAGCTTTTGCATCTCTAAGAGTGCATGGTAGCATTCGGCACTCTTGAGAAGTGATGCTTTATGTAATCTTCGCGGCCATTGTCTGTGAGTTTGTAGGAATCAGAACCTGAGGCAAATGCTCTCGTGCTAACCGATCACTGAGTGGTGTAAATCAGAGGAGCGTGAGGGACAGCAAAGGAAAATGGGCCGCTCAGGAAAGGCTGCGCACACGAGCAACATCGCAGAGTCGAGCTAGATTTTGCCTTTGGAGCTTGTTGCCTAGTTGAGCAGGAAGCCTTTTTAAGGGCCTCGTAGGGATGGTTACATTGCTGAGCGGCCCACTGAACCAGCGAATGGGGAGTGGGAAGGGATTTATCTTATGGTATGCTCCACCTGGAAATGCTTCTTCCACATTCTGGGGTTGGTGGAGTATACCATGGAAGCCGCAAAGCAAACCATGAAAGGAGAGGTAGGACTTTCCATCTGGACTCCTGGAAGGACGGTGAGACCGTCAAAGAGTCTGGGAACAGAGGCCACTCAGAGGCTCTGCGGCCGGCCACACAGAGTGTCTAATAAAACCTGGCAGGAAAACTATCCCCACTAAGATGTCTCATGTCCCCACAATGGGCTTTGCATTTCAAGTAGACGCCACTCAGTACCTCTGCGAGATCTCAAGACCAGAACGAAACTTGACTTGATTAGAAGAAGCGTATTTGAGATACGGGGTGAATAAAACTACTGAAAAGGTTCCACTGGAGGGCAGTGGGTCTGGATTTGTGGAACAGAGGAGAAATAAAAACATAATGGACATGGACTCTTAACTTGCGAACGGATGGTGCGTTCCTGCAGGGTGCTAAGATACATGATTAGGAGGACTGGAGGTCATTTGTTCAATTATTTATATTCTACCCTGCTCTCACTAGAGGTCATTTTATAAAATTATATGCAATAGTTCACAAGTAAAAATTGTGTCAGCGATTGAGTTCAAAAAATGAGAAAATGCATTAAGTATTTAGATATTTTAGAAGGGTCACTTAATTATGTTCAAAACTTCTGAAAGGTTTTTTTGCAGTCGTTTCAGTGGTGGTTTCAATCCCAGCTGGGAAGTATCAGGCATCTAATTATGGTTAGACCAACTTCAAATACTTCAGTAAAGGAAAAAAACCCATACTACACAGAATGAAATTCTGTAGGAAAACCCACCTTACATGAACACACACACACACACACACACACACACACACACACACACTCACACTTTAGGACATTTTCAATGTTAGTACATCTACTTAAGTCACTAGTGTCATGGGTGAACAAGAGGCATCACACAGAGTCACTGTGGAGGCATCTGGCGAGGCTCGGAGGTGGTTCCCAGGGTTACTTCTCTCTTCCCATCTTCCGCTTTTCCCATCCCTCAGTTCTCCGGTCACACTCAAATACCTTTCAGGACATGACCTTAATCATCCCCTCAACACGTGTGTGCATTCCTTTACGAACAGTCAAAAGATAATCTCATCAAAATTGTTGGTGAACCAGGTAGGAGACACACATGCAAGCAATTTCAAATTAAAATACTGCTAACAGTAACGATAAAAAATACCCAAAAAAAAAAGAAAGAATTAGGCACTGAGCATAGCTAGAGACATGCATCTTTACAGCAGTGCTTTGTTCCTTCCCTGGGAAAATTTGAACCACCTGAATGGCTTGCCGTCATACTTGGTACTGTGTCTATGGAGTGGCCTGTCTGTCTTACAGTACATGGACTCACAAGGGGAAGCAGTCCAATAAAGTAGCAGAATGTAACTGTAAAGGCAGGTGTTGTGATAGGAGGAACTTTGCCAGGGTGCTGAATTGTCAGAAGATGGTTTCCACACCCCTAAGCAGTGACATTTACATTTTGCTCTTAAAAGAGAAAATGTCTTGGAAGCAGCCAAGAGGGCTACATACAGTGGAATGTTCCAGATAGAGCAGTATACAGCATGATGAAGGATCAGAACCGTACTGTAAGCCACATGTGGGAGGTCTCTCAAGCACTGCTAAGGGATTGTATTTTATTGTAAAAACAATGGGAATTTACTGAACAGTTTGAGGCAAGGAAGTAATATGATGAGATAAGAGTCCTACAAAGAGGAACCTGGATACTCATGGAAAAATAGAGGAGAAACCCAGGCAACACAGACTGACGCCCAGTGACAGAGCTCAAAGGGGAAGTCAGAGTTTCTGAGGTAGACATAACTGAATGTTATAAGCTATGTGGGGACAGGGAAGACTCACAGATGAAGACCAGTGTTTCTCATTTGAATCTCTTGTCACCTGATCATAATAGTCAAGATCAGATCATTTAGGGAACAGAAGGTTAAGGAAAGCAAACACTGATGAAAATTTAAGATGTGCAGAATTTGATATCCCTCTGGTTTGTTCAAGTATAAGTGATCAAAATAAGACTGAGTATAAGAATCTTGAGGGCACTTGAGGGAGGTCTAAACTCACTGTAAGACCTAGGTATTTAAATATGTGTGTGTGCATATATGCGTGTGTATGTATGTGTATATGTGTGTGTGTGTATATGTGTGTGTGTGTGTGTGGTGTTGTAGTCAAAGTATAAATGAAACTGAATCAGCAACTTAATGTTGCTATTAAAGAAATGAAGTATCAATAGTGCCCAGGTGAAATACCTAGTCCTAAAATAGTTATGTCTTGAATTGTTCTCCTTAGAGCTGATAGCACCAAGCATAACATCACACACTGTATTAGACAGTACTGTGTAGGCAGAGACTGCGCTTTAGTTTCCCTAAAACTAGTTTCTGCTGCCAGACCCGAATAAGCACACAAAAACTATATTAATTACAACACTGCTTGGCCAATGGCTTAGGCATATTCCTAGCTAGCTCTTATATCTTAAATTAGCCCATTTCTATTAATCTGTGTATCGCCACAAGGCTGTTGCTTACTGGAAAGGTTCAGGGTGTCTCTCTTCTTCAGCAGCTACATGGTGTCCCTCTGACTCTGTCTACTTCATATATCCCTGTTTGGATTTACCACCTGGCTTTACTCTGCTAAGTCATTGGCAAAACAACTTTATTCATCAACCAATAAAGCAACACATACACAGAAGGACATCCCACATCAACACTGTAGAATTAGCTTTACAAAAGGGTCCAGGCAATGAAGAACCCAAAGACCAAGGTGAATCTAAGAGCTATTGAAGCAAATGCCAGTGTTCAAATATTAGAAAACCAATAACATAAAACTGAATTTATACTATTAAGTACTTATATATTCAACACACATTTCTAAGGCCATGGAAGCAAAACATCCCTCATCATAAAGGTGTTTCACTGGGGTTGAGAAAGACCTGGGAAATTTGGTAGAGACAAGGACAAGTTCAGACAAACAGAAAAGGGAAAAAATTCTTTAAGGTACTTTCCAACCATAGACCTATGATTCAGGGTTACATGTGTGAGAAACATCAAGGAGGCAAAATTACTTCTGAGGACTCCCTGACCTATGTCACTTCTGAGTTCTCAGTGTACCATTTCGAGATGTAGCTGGCAACCCACCCAACTGTACCGAGGTTCCTGACTGAAATATCAGGGCATGGTACAATATTTGCTAAGGTCCCTAAAGCTAACAGCCCACACACTTTAGTAAGTATTTTTGAATAGGATTTCTGACCACAAATTACCCATGTACCACAGCTCGGCAATCATATCATGTGCATATTTGGTGGGCTGAAAGGACTTTCCAACAGAGAAATAAGAGCTTTGAAGGAAGGCAAAGAAAACGAATCCTACCTGGCTATGAATGTGGGCAATTCAACTCTGAGTCACCATGGATAAGCCATATTGAATCATTGCGAGCACAATGCACTTTCTATTCCTTAAATCCTCACACAGGATAAGGAGAGTCCAGGAAGAAGGGGCGTGGACACAATGCCCTTCCCATGGCTCAAAACAGAAATTAAGTTGGTTTGATATTGCTGAACGTGTCAGTGCTATCTGCTCACATTTATCTTGCTCAACAATGCTTTTGTGTTAGGAATTTTAAGACAGGTTTTAGTTGTGATCATTCCTTTGATTTTATTTTCATAGGGACAATTTGAGTTACCTTGCTTTTCAGGGACCTGCTCAGGGAAGGCTGAAATCCTGGATGCAGAAAAGCATTCTTGGTCATCACATAACTGAATTCTGTTGTCAGCTGGTTTGGTCCCTTTGTGATTGAATACTGATAAAATTATACCAACCAGGTGATGTGTCCTGAGGAGGTTTGCCACACTTGCTCAGCTGGCTGTCTTTTAAGGTAAGAACCTTAATCTAATTTGTAGGTCTTTAGTCTTTTTTTTTCTTTTTTTGTTTTGTTTTTCTTTTCTTTTTTATTGATTTTTAGGTCTTTAGTCTTGAACAAGCCATTAGCTTTCTCTTCAGCAAGCACTGTTAATAGCATCTACCTTGAAAGATGGATTTAAGTCTTAGATTATACATATAAGGTTCTCGGGTGGAACTAAGCTCATAGTAGGTGCTTAATGGAAGCATATCAACCATCCCAGGTGGGAGATGGAATAGATGAGTCTATTTAATGTAACGCTGGTCAACTGCATGGGCCCGTGCCCCCTTCTTTAGTATGCATAGATCATTCATTTAAAAAAGTCTAAACTGTGTGCTTACTATGTACAAAGTGTTGAATATATAGGTATTTCTTTCATAGAAACTCTGTCATAAAGAAAAGGAAAGCCAAGAAACAAAAGAAAACACACACACACAAACACACACACACACACACACAAACACACACACACACACACACACACACACACACACACACCATGTGCACTGTCTTTTTAAAAGAAAAACCAGAAAGGGAACTATGCATATGTAACAATAGAAGAAAACCATCAAGAGGCAACATTGTATACGAACTTCAGGTTAGCAAAACTGCTCTAGACCAATATTGCTAGAAGATGGGACAGTAAATGCAGAAACTCTAAGACCTGAAATGCAAATGATTGTGTTTAGATTTCTTTCTTTGGTACACAAAAGAGCCATATCAGATTATAGCCCTCTCTGATATTCTCAGCTTAGCTTGATTGTGCCATTTTGTGCAGGGTGGGCACTGAGATGGAAGAGCGAACCTAGGAAGAATGGGAAGTGTGATTGGGGTACATTGTACACAATTCCCAAATAATTAATAAAAATATTTCATTGGGGAAAATTTTCATCTCCAAATAAAGTCATATTCTGAGGAATTAGAGACAGGACTTCAATACGTGAGTTTTGTTTTGATTGCGGGAAGAGAGCAGAGGAATATCGACCTCTAACACAGGTGCTCCTTCTAAAATTGAGACTATGGAGGGTGGGAGAAATGCAAAGTGATTCTACCCGACTGCACATGCCTTCTGTCCCAGCTACTCTGGAAGAATCACTTGAGTTCATGAGTTTGATCCCAGCCTAGGCAGTAGAGTGAGACCCTGTCTTTAAAACAAGGAGAAAGGGGAGGAGGTGGTGGTGGTGAGACATGCCAAGAGTGACTGAAACACAGAAAACCTCTTCTACATAATTGTCAAAACAATTCAGAAGGTTCATTTTTCCCCTTAGTCTGGGCTTTTGCTCAACTTTACATATTTTTCTAAGTTATTGGTCAAGTAGCAGAAGCAGGCATGCACACACGCGTGAACTCTCACGCACACCTGCCTTTACCTTCATTCCCCTCATGGGTGGAAACATATTTATTTCAGTTTTCCTTTTCCACTGTGGACATGTCAGGATACTATACTACCTGTGATCTGACAACAAGGAAGTAATCATGCTAAGATCTGATTAGATAATTTTTCCCTGCCTAAAAAATAACCCCCAAGTACTACTTCATCATCAAGAATTAAGTTGTGAAAACCAGGTTGTCCTGCAGCTTAAATGTTGTCACATTACTTTAAAATCTGTTATACCCAGAAAAACCAAAACTACATTAGGTCTGTCTCTTCGGTGCTCAGAGCATGGCAAATCCATGCAAACATCTTGGCGAGTTCTTTGTCGTCTACACTGGAAAGATGGGCAGGTTTACTTGGGGTCCATCCGTGTCCCTTGATGGGCTCCTGGCAACGTGTGACTGGTTTCTGGTTGAACAGCATTGACCTGGGTGCTCATTCTGGTGTACCGCTTCTTTGCCTCGAAATCACTGTGAAGAGCTGAGAGCCTGTGCCATAGGTTGAACAGGGCCGTTACAAAAGACTGCCTTTCCATGATTACAGTAAGCTGTGGTTTGAAATGGGAACTCAAGCGGAGCCCACCTGCCTCCCACCCTCCAGGGTCTCAATTTTAGAAGAAACACCTGTGTTAGAGGTCGATATTCCTCTGCTCTCCTCCCGCAATCAAAACAAAACTCACTTATTGAAGTCCTGTCTCTAGTTCCTCAGAATATGACTTTATTTGGAGATGAAAATTTTCCCCAATGAAATATTTTTATTAATTATTTGGGAATTGTGTACAATGTACCCCGTTCACACTTCCCATTCTTCCCAGGTTCACTCTTCCATCCCAGTGCCCACCCTGCACAAAATGGCACAATCAAGCTAAACTGAGACTATCAGAGAGGGCTATAATCTGATATGGCTCTTATGTGTACCAAAGAAAGAAATCTAAAGACAGAAACCCCACCCAACTGTCTAAGTTAGGGTTTCTATTTCTGTGAAAAGACACCATGACCATAGCAACTTTTATAAGGAAAACATTTTATTGGGGGGGGGGCTCATTTACAGTTTCAGAAGTTTAGTCCATTACCATCATGACGGGGAGCATGGCTGTGAGAAGGCAGACATGGTGCTGAGGCTGTAACTGAGAATCCTACATCTTGCAGGCAACAGGAAGGAGACTATGACACTGCGTGAAGCTTAGACAAAAGACCTCAAAGTCCACCTCCACAGTGACACACTTCCTCCAAAGCTACACCTACTCCAATAAAGCCACACCTCCTAGAGGTGCCAGTCCACTCCCTCTGAGATTATGGGGACCAATTTCATTCAAACTACCACACTGACCCCCACACAGAGGAGACTGTGGGGCGGGGGCGTTGGTGGGGGGGAGGAGAGATCAGCATTCACAAGCAAAGAGGAAAGGCATGAAGTAGACTCCTCCCTGAGGGACACCAGAAGGAAGCCACCTTCCAGATATTTTGGTTCTGGACTGCTGTCCTCTGTCATTGTGAAATGTAACTGTTGCTGTAAAAGACACCTACTCTTTGCTATGTCAGCCCTACCAAATAAATACAATATGGATAACTTGAAATAGAAGGAAATATTTGCCATCTACACAATTAAAAGGGAAAGGCGTCTCCTGACCCAATTCAACCCCTCCCTCCCTTACACTCACCGTTAAAACCTGTAACCTCTAAAGTGGTGGTTCTCGTTTCTGCTTATACATCCTTTGAATCACCTGGAATTAAAAATAAAATAAAAATAATTAAAGACATGGACATGGTACGTGGTATTTTCCAAAGCTTTCCAAAGAACTGTGATGTGTAGAGGGGTTAGGAATCTCTTACAACAATTTACTGCCATGATCCTCGATCCAGGGCCCCAAGATTAGCTGGGGGAGCCTCCTGCAACCTTGATAGAAAGACATGTTCTTGGACTCCATGGAAAAATTGCTAATCAGACAATCTTAAAGAGGAATCCAAGAACTAATGTCCAAACAAGTATATGATATGTGCCAACCTTGAGGAAAGTTCATGGAAGGCACTGATTTTTTTATGCATGATGGCCTCAGTGGAACCAAGAAAGCTATGATCTCCTTCCACCAGAAAGTATGACTCTACAAAGCGGACTATGTAACATTAGAAAGTTGACAGTCTACCTCAGTCTGATCCAGGGTAATAAGGAACTTTGGAACTCAATAGCAAAATAAATAAATTGGAAGCAAAAACGGACCAAGAGAATCCCCACAAATATGAAGTAAGTGTCTACTCAGGTAGACATTTCTCAAGAGAAGATGTCCAACTGGCCACCAGGAATAGAGAAGAAAAATGTTCTCTGTCTCTAGCCATCAGTGAAGTGAAACTGGAAACCCAAGTGCGAAAGGCTGTTTCAAAGGCAAAAGACAACAGGTGTCAGCAGAGAGGTGAGGAGAAAGGAGCCTCGCCACACAGCTGGCGGGAGCATAAAACCAATGTAGGAAACAGCATGGAAATCCCACAAAAGTTAAAAATAAAACTTCCGTATGAGCTGGCAGTCTCTCTACCGAGGGCGTGTCCAAAGGACATGAAATTAGTTTGTGGAGCACACATCTGCACTTCCATATTGCTATAGCATAGGGCAGCACTCATGCATTCACCAGCTGAGCAGACAAAGGCTGTGGGGATGGATACCCTACAGAATAATGCCCCCCTCCACAAAAAGGGATGAAGTCCTGTCGTTCGTGGCATTGAGGCTGGACCTGGAGATCAGTATGTGTTGTGAACTGGGTCAGGCACAGAAAGACAAGAATCACATGATCTCACTTCTGTCTAGAATATTGAAAAGTCAGTCTTGTGGAATAGAATGGTGGTTTCCAGAGTCTGGGAGAGCAATGTGGAGGGAGGGCGGGAGGGCAGAGGCTGATCAAAGGCTACTCAGTTATGATCAGACATGACAAAGCGTTCTTATCTGGAGTGCTACAGATAATGACAGTGTGTGTTTCAAATGCTAGAAGAAAGGATATTGAATATTTTCATCATATAGAAATGATAGATATTTGAAGATATAGATGTGTTTATACTGTTTTGAACATTACACTCCACGCACACACACACACACACACATTCAAATATTTCTATATAAACATAGGCTTTACTTATTACTAAAAATATATTTTTAAATTTTAAAAAGAAATTGAAAGCCAGGTGTGCTGGCGCATTCCTGTCACCCTAACCACAGGGAGGCTGAAGCTAGAGAATCACAAGTTCAGGGCCAGCCTGGAGTACACAGTTGAGTTCCAGACTTCAGGGTGCAAAGTGAGACAATGCCTAGAAAGTACAAAGCAAAAAACAAAAGAAACTTTTACTATTACAACTCCAAATTCCCAAGCTTTATTTAAAAAACAAAAGGAAGGAAGGAAGGAAGGAAGGAAGGAAGGAAGGAAGGAAGGAAGAAAGAAAGAAAGGAAGGAAGGAAGGAAGGAAGGAAGAAAGAAAGAAAGAAAGAAAGAAAGAAAGAAAGAAAGAAAGAAAGAAAGAAAGCGAATTCTTACCTCTCCTTAACTACATAAGAAACTTCCCTATGCCTCATTCCTGCCTTCCTAGCTATTGCAGGACACTCTGAGTAGTACTCATACCTCCTGCCTATAGCTATCAGGCTCACAGACCTGCGGCTGAACCATGTGCTCACCCCTCTGATACAAATGGCAATATTTTTCTAGGCTCACATGAATAAAAACAGTCCAGTCTGGCAGTGCAAGCTTTTTTTTTTTTCCTGTCAGTCAGTCAGGTGCATGAAGAACATAGCAGATTTTCTCAATTCAGAAACATCTTGATATACAAGTGACAAGAGAGAGAAGAGTGGCAGGGAAGGTTTGTAACACCTCTGTTACCTATTGTCCTTATTCAGACAGAAACGATGTATGCCGATACTGGGGTCAGAATCCTGAGCCCCAAACATGGCTGACTTTGAATAGGCATTGCTGTAGGCAAATCTAAAGGAAATATTGATAAAGATTATTTATTCATCGACTGACAGCCTCGTACTTGGCATGTGCCTCCTGGGCTTAAGACCTAAGGAACACAGGCAGTCAGATTGTCGAGTACTAGGAGGTCATTGTTTGTTTGCTGGGCACCCTCAATTAAGTTCCTTGGATGTGTCCAGTGTAGATCAAAGTTCTGTGGGCTTAACATGGTTTGGAATATCAATGCCAAGGCTGAAGTTGGCATTTTCAAATACAGAGAGGAAAAAAAGAAAGGGTAGTATGTTTTTATTTGCCTTTAAGATTCTTGCTAGAATAGTAATATACAGTCTGTCTAGTTAAGCTGCACCTCAGGCTCTAACAGGCTATGGACTAAACTATGTAGCCAGAGTCTGGGCATCTTCAAATCCCTCACAATGTCCCAACAATGGCTTAGCTAAACCAGCTGAGAGAGGTTTGTTGTTCTTGATTGAGCTATGCTACGTCAACTTACTAAAACCTCTGATGGCTTTTCTCTACAAAGGAGGTGGGTATTGTACACAGGCATGAATGTGTACATACACAGAGAAATATGTATGTTTTATGAAAATCTCAAGACCTAACATCACTTGATACTTTTCCTTTTGTCAAAATTTCCAAATGATGTGAAAACAAAAAGCTATTTCTTAAAAAAAATACAAAATATATCTCAATCACCAGAACTTGTCTAGGAAAGAAAAATGGTGAGTCACATGACTGAAAGTCCATATTGGTGTGATATTTGAATACTTAGATGTGACAGCAAGCTGATTCATATTGGATTTTTGTATATTCTGGGCATGTAATGAGTTATTGATCTATGATAAACTTGGCTGACATTTTGTAACTAATAAAACACCAGTGTATCCAGTCAGAACAAGTTCTGGTGATGTCCTGTTGTCAATAGGCCATGGGTAACTCTTGTGCACATTTGCAAACATCTGTTGCAAAGCGCGCGCGCGCACACACACACACACACACACACACACACACACACCTACAACCATGCACCTTTGTTCACATTGCTGAATATGCACAAAAGATGTTTCCTCACTTATCTCAATACTCTTTGACTTGACATTTTCAAACGCCTCTTTCCCTGGGTTTGTTGGGGGAGGCTGTTCATTTGTTCCCAATCAACCAGACTAGAAATAACCACACAAAAATCTGTATTAATTGCAATACTGTTTGGCCAATAGCTTAAGCCTATTTCTGGCTAACTCTTATATCTTAAATTAACCAATTTCTATTGATCTGTGAATTGCCACATGGCTGTGACTTACCGGCAAGGTTCCAGTGCATCTGTCTCCTGTGGGTGGCTACATGGCTTCTCTCTGACTCTGCCTTCTTTCTTGCAGCATTCAGTTTAGTTTATCCCACCTAGCTCTATTCTGCCTTGCACAGGTCCAAAGGAGCTTCTTTATTAACCAATGGTAATAAAACATAGCCATGATGTGGAGGGGAATCCCACATCACCTCCCCTTTTCTGTCTAAATAAAAAGGAAAGTTTTAACCTTAACATAGTAGAATGATATATAGCCAAACAGATATCAAGCAAGAATTTACAGTTACAATATTTATATCTATTTTATCTTTGATCATAACTAAAGAAAATTATAATTATAACTATCTTTTCTTTAACACTATCAAAGACCCAAGAAGGATATAATATTAACTAAGTTAACAGGAAGTGCATTATAAGCAATTTGCAAAACTCTAGAATTGACAGAGTAATCTTGCTGCCTGGACAGTTACCCAAAGTTCTTCTGTAACACTGAAGCATCCATCTTTAGCCTACAGGCTCATAGTATCCAGCAGACTTTTCCATGAAACAGTAAATTTCAAAGACAGTTCTACCTATATTGGCAGTTTGTCAGTCACTTTCTTTTGTGTCCTGAAGAATGTCTAGCAGACTCTTTTTGTTCTTTCATGAAGCAGAAACCCTAAAGAACCGTCTTGCCTTTAGGCAAGTTCATCAGTCATTTTTCTGTGGGTCCTGCATGTCCAGTTCATCAAGTAGTCCAGGCAAAAGCAGTTTCTTGCCCAAATGGCTAACCAACTCCATAAGGAGCCTCTTTGATGCCCATATTCTTCTTGAAGTAGTTTGGTGTTGCCAGGAGCAGGTGTGTCTCATTATCAAGAAAAGCCCTAAGTTATTAAAACATTTTAAATGCCATATTCTGGAAGTCTTTGATAGATTTGAATAACTATCCATCTGTAATATATCTCTGTACATCTAGAAAACCTAACTAACTTGACTACAAGCTTGACTATTATAGATGACTATATTAACCTTTATTTCTTAATTATACATTTTATTTTTAAATGAACTACACAAATACCTTAATCAAGAGTATATATATACATATCTGTATATATATATAATTGATCTTAAATTTGTATCAATAAACCAAGATCCATACCAATGCAAAGTATTACTCTCTATATCATATCCCCCTTTAAATGTAAACAAACATTTGTAAACAATCTTTGGAAATTTAGGCATAGTTCTCTCCAAACTGCTTCCTGTTTTTTATTGGGTGAAGTAATTTAAGGGGGCGTTCACTGCGACCTTTCAAGGGGGTATTTGTCCATCAAAGCACATTAGCCTGGAAGGGATTCACTGGTTCTCATCCTCTGTGGAAAAAAAAAAGAAGAACTTTCCAAAACAACAAATCCTTAGACCCAAATTTTGAAGTCAAGATACCTTTAAAATATACATGTTAGTTTAGCTTAGCAGCCCATACAATGAAATGTCTCTCTGTACTTCAATTTTTTGCTCCTTCACAGTCAAAAAAATTCAAAGAAAACATAGTAATACACATAATCCATACTGTTTGTGTATATTGCATCTTTGCATAGCTTATTTTTTACTCTATTACTTTTTCTATTTATCTTTGATATTTATCTTATTATCTTTTTTCCTTTAATCTGTGACCAGGTGTACTCTTTTATATTATAACTTTCTATACTCTTTTTCCTCTCTCTCAAGCCTATGTACATTTTATCCAACATTGTGACACAGTTAGAGATTTTTTCCATCTGAATTTGTCTTTATTTTGTATCTATAATAATTTTCTGACCAGGTGCACTTTTAAAATGGTAAGCAGCATGGTTGCAGTGGCCTTAGATTCTGGCCCTGCCTCTCTCAGGGTTTCAATATGGCAAAGGTAGTTCACTGCTAGCTCTGGAATTGCTGTGCTGGCTGGGAGTCATCCTCACCCCCTCAACTCTGGGTAGCATCATGCAGCATATAAACCCTTTTAATCTGAGTAAAAGCTAAATCTGTCATGCAGTGCTCTGAGTAGCCTGGAAATTTCTCTTTGTATGGTGGTGGGAATCTACCATGCTCTCCTACCTGTGAACTCCTAGCAGACCTGATCCTGCTGCCTGCCCAGGTAGGAAGTGCTGAGCCAGGGGCATAGTCTCAGCTACTTTCTCCTGATCCTTAGTAGGCACATAAGCATCTAGACCTGAAGTGAGTAGTGGGTATCAATCCCAAAAAAGAGACAGAGCTGTTCCTGTAAATATCAAGAACCAGGAAGCCTTCCTTTAAGGAAACCACACAGTTCTTGCTACTAAAGCTGTGTCAGGAAACCTCTTAAAGGAGCCACATCTCTGCTTTCCACCAGAAAACAGAACAAGAAGCTGCATTAAACCCTGTTTTCTCTCTCTCTCTCTCTGTGTGTGTGTGTGTGTGTCTAGAATTCCTTTTCAAGCTCCCTCAGGTTTTTTAGTGGATTTAGTTGACCACATTGGCACCAATCTTTTGGGAGAGGCTTCTCATTTGTTCCTAGTCACCCAGACTTGAAATAACCACACAAAAATCTGTATTAATTGCAATACTGTTTGGCCAATAACTTAAGCCTACTTCTGACTAACTCTTATATCTTAAATTAACACATTTCTGTTAATCTGTGAATTGCCACATGGCTGTGGCTTACTGGCAGGGTTCCTGTGCATCTGTCTCCTGCAAGCACCTACATGGCTTCTCTCTGACTCTGCCTTCTTTCTCCCAGCATTCAGTTTAGTTTTTTCTGTCTAGCTCTATTCTATTATGCCTGTGCAGGCCCAAAGGAACTTCTTTTTTAACCAATGGTAATAAAACATAATCACAGCATACAGAGAGGCATTCCACATCATGGGTTTTATTTTATTTTATTTAAGTATTACAATCCTTACTTTAAATCCTCCCTTTCTTTAGGTATCTGGGACTTCAAATACATAAAGTTACATTATTCTGTACAAGCAATGGTTTGAAATTCTGCAACCTCTGCCCATCCCAAAGCTTGTCCAAATTCTGTAAGACTCCTGAGCAGGATGTCTTGCTCAGCATCTCCAGGATGTCAAACCTCAGGGTTTCCTGAGGTGTAATATGCCTGAGCATCATGCAATGGGATTTACTCCCTATGACTACAGGTCTCACAAACATTTTTCACAAACAAATATTATAACAATTTGGGGGACAGTTCTCTATCATGGTATCTCTACTTGGCAAAAGCATCAGGTAATGGCTCTTGAAACCACAGATAAAGAGAAAGAGTTGAGAATGTGGGGAGGACCTAACATCTGCTGTGAACTTCTTGGAAGCCAAACGCTGTGAAGAAGGGCCCTTCTTCAACAGCACTGTCCTGTGGATCATTTTCATTTTGTAGAAAAGAAACGGAGGTTGCTTTGCTGAAGTTCAGGTATTTCTTATTGTGTTACATGATAGTGACAGAGCTGGTGTTTGAGCCTCTGTTCTGTGGACAGGATACATATCACAGATGCAGTACTAGTGACAGCATCTACCTCAGAGGTTTATTAAGTGGTGAATAGTGTTAGAATCAATGGGCACATAACACATGGGAATGGCTATATCCGTAGCCATTGTTTACATCCTTGTCATAATCATCACCGTTATCCTTCATGTCCTACCCACATGATGGAATTCTTGCCATCTTTTAGTAAGCTGTTGTAGAATGACTAAGTAGGGACATGATATAGTTCCTGTCCTTCTTACTGTCCCTTGGCAAATGCCAGGCTTTAAACCATTCTAGACTGTGTCAGCTACATTTCTCTTGTCCAGGAAGTGCAAAAGCAATGCAGATCTTTAAACTTATAAGTACCAAGGAACCAGGACACAAGGACCTGAGTATTTTTTCCACATTGCCAGAGCAGAGAACCACAAGAAAGACACTTCTATTTCCAGAGTATTCCTGATATGAACTGTGCTGAGCCATCATCCAACTCTTCTGAAACCCCTAAGTCCTGCCTTGATTCCTCGCTGACCTCCCACAGAAACGTCTGGAGATACCTAGAAGACCTCTACCAGTGGTCATGGCTCTTGTTTGCTTGTTACCTCATTTACTCTTTCACTATCAAAGATTGTGCCAATATTTTCCCCCTTGACTTATTATTCATTGAATTCCATGTTTTCACTTATTTTTAGTTTATCTCTAATTATTTTCATGCAATAATCCAATGAACTATATTTGAGAAAATTTATGTCCCTGTACCGCCTTAATCCCAACAAATACAACTAAACTAACATACATACACACACACACACACACACACACACACACACACACACCTACGCCTCCATGTGGAAGCTGCAGTGTGACACAGTGAGTCACACACTATACCCTTCAGTCCATACATCTTTATTGTAAGTATTCATTGCAGTGAGTAATTGGTCTGGTTCAAGGCCTCTGGCATCTGCTACACCATCAATACTGGGCCCTCCCTGGGACTCCTCGTGGATATCCAGTTGTTGTCTTATGTCATGGAGATCCTGTGGCTTTGGATCTACAGGTCCAGCCCTTTCACATGTTCTAGCAGTTCATAGATGAGGTGAATGTTGGGGTGGGCCAACTCATAGCACTTGTTCTGGGCTTGGGCAGTAGCTGGGTTGGTCACTCTGCTAGCTTTCCCTCATCCATACCGACAGAGCAAGTCTCCAGCATTGCCCTGGATAGCTCACCCACTGCATCAGGCAGTAAGGAGTAGGGCAAGTTTTCCTGCTCTCATACCCTCAGGGCAGACTCACCTGCACTCATACCACCAGGGCCAGCTCTACTGTTTTGCCCAGTCATGGTGCAGGGCCTGTTCTCCCACCTGCTGCAGGTGGCAAGGGTGGGAGAGGCATCTGTCCCTCACTCTTACCTCTACATAGAAGACAAGAGGGGGTCAACTTTCCTGCCCTCACTCCCTCAGAGCCAGTTCACCTGCACTCCCTACTACCAACAACAGTCAGCAAAGAAGGAAAGGGTGTGGAGGACATCTCTCCTTCACCCACTCTATCTGGCAGTTGAGGGCTTGGACCAGATCTCTCGTACATGTTTGTAGGGCCACATGCCCCTTTCAGCAAGGTTGTCTCTGTTGTGCTACCCAGGTGAAGTATAGGACCACTCTCTTGAGTGTTGTAGCAGGTGAGGGACAGGGACAGCTCTCTCACTCTTGTGAACCCAAGACCAGCTTTCTCTGGGGAATATTCTTATGCCAAAAGTCTTAGATCCAATTCTCATAAAGTGTTTGCCTAATTCACTAAGCCCAGAGGATCATTAACTCTCTGGGTCTCAGTGGTTACATCAATAAAACAGAAGATCTGTCTGTAGATGATCCTTAGAATCCTTCAATATTGTCTGTTCTCTCAGAAATCATTGGGTATTTAACACATGCTTGCTGGAAACCATCCATGTTTTCATTTTTCCTCAAGATGACTATTTCCCTTTATTAAAATTGTGATGTATTGAGATCCCGTTAGGATTATATTTTTATAGTCTGTAAAATTTAATATTTGAACAGTGGTCCTCATGAAGGGGGAGTGGTCAGAAAGCAGTGAAAGCAAGCAGTTTTAGAAATTCTTCTGTTCTGGAAGAGGTCAGAAAGCGAGAGGCAGACGGTGTGAGTTTAGCTGTCCATAAGGGACCCAGTGAGCAAATTCTCCAACACAGGAACAAAATCTTTTCAATGCTCTTTACTAGTGCTGCAAAACCCCTAGCAATAGAAACAAAATTCCCTTAAGACTTCTTCAAGGCATGGCTACACAAGCCTCCTAACCAGGGAAACTTCTTGGGAGGGAAACAAAGTTTTCTTATATAAATGGTCCCTAAAAAATGAGAGTACACTAAGTTATAAACCTGTATTAACTTGGGACCCCATTCTAGTCTGGATTTCACCTGCCACTTTTTCTTCATTCCATTTACTTTCCTTTGATATGGCTGACACACAAAGAAAGGTGTAGTACACAGGTATCTCTCTCTTGCTGTACCCATAGCTGTCATAAAGAGTCAAATATCTGCTTTTCCCACATAAGCCTTCCTGTGGCCACAGCCATTCTGTCAATGCAACATCTCACATCTCTAACGTCAGCGTTTGCATAATATATGTCTCTTTATCCCATGAGCTAGAGAGAGGCCAGAGCCCTGGATGGTGTGGTTTTCTCAACACTTCCAAACCTAGCTACTACCCTCCGAGTAGTAGCTCTGGCATTCTCTTTTGTATCAGTCAGTAAGCTTACATTTAAAATGGCGAAGAGGAAAGCTGGTATAAGGGAAGTGGCCGAGCATAGAAGAGATAGAACGTGAAGTACAGCAATCACTAAATTGCATTTGTTGTCCTAATTATCTATCCAAATTATTGAGCATTGTGTGCCTGACCCAGTGACGACGAGAGGAAAATGTCTTTATTGGTTTTTCCAAGTATTTTTATTCAACCTTCTCTTTCATTCATCATTGCTCAATGAGCACCAATATTTTATCTCAAAAACCAACCCTCTTTAAATAATAGGACTTAGGTAAAAGAATCATAGTTATTGCTGTTCTACTTTGTGCCAAATACTGTGCCAAGTGTTTGGCTTATACCATCTCATTTAAGGCTTTAACAGCCTTAAAGCCTAATAATGTCTCCATTCAATACGTGAAGAAATCAAACTCATCAAATTAAATTCCCCAGTCAGCTATGACAGGATAGGGGTTTGAATATTGAATTTGTTGACTCCATTTCTATCTGGACATTGCCCATTCCTGCCTTCTTCACTGCAGTCTTTTCTAGTTGATGGAGCAGGTCCACAAAATGAAACAGAGATGTATAACACATGGACACACCTGCTGATGCCTGTGTCTGGTGTCCTTTTCAGTAGACCACTTCCCAAGTGACTCTAGGCTGTCAAGTGCACAAGAAAACCGAATCATTAGTGCAGGTTAGAAAACTAACCATGTTCTTACCATATCATCCTGCACTTAAACTCCTTGGTATTTATCCAAAGGTGAAACTCACATATAGACAAAAGCTGGACATGGGGAATTTGGCAGCTTTGTTCCCAATTGCCAGTGCTTAGAACCAACTAATGTGTTCTCTAGTAAGTGAATGTCAAAACACGGAAAGAAACTTAAACGTATGAAGTTAGTGAAACGGCCAGTCTGCAAGGCCACACACTTTATGATTCTGTAACATGAGGGCCTGGTGGGGCTAAACGGCTGTGGGAATTGGCAGGACAGAAACCCCGACAAGCAGGCCCTCATGTTACAGAATGGCACCCACAGAAAGCCTGAGAAAGCTTGGGAAAGAATAGAGTAAAGCATGTTTTCTTGGTAGCAGCAATTTCTCATGTCTGCTAGAGGCAAGCAAACACTCTCATCTAGAGAGGCTTCCTGACTCAGCTTTAGCTGTAAAACCTTGCAGCTTTTTAAAGAGGTCCTGCCATGAACACTTAAATGGTGTTGATGAAAAGCTGACCACATGCTTTTCAGTTTTCAGCCATAGCAGGAAAAAAGCTGTGCCATTTTAAAATGCCGGCTTTCTGGGCCGTCCTGCCAGGGTAAACTCTGACTCTTTCGGGCAGGTGGTTTGACTACAGAGCATTTGAATGTGGTTTGTGAGAAGAATGCTGCAACTTGCTTGCTGGCAGGGACCTTGAAACACCATAGAGCTGTAGCAATAAACATAGCTCCAGGCAGTACCTCAGCCTTGAGGCTGAAATCTCAGAAAACTAAGGAATGGGCTGAATCCAGCCATCAAAGCCATGGCTTTTAATCCTACCAATATTGCTTGGTAAATTAAAGATTCATGTGGTCAGAAAAAAGAGAGATATATAGTAAATAGAGATTCAAAGATGAAGAAAACCTCTAAATGGTTTACAGTGTGTTAAAAATATATTCAGGCTAAAGGTTAAAGTTCTTAAAGTAAAAAAGAAAGAGAGAGTAGTTGGGTGTGGTGGTACACACCTTTAATCCCAACACTTGGGAGGCAGAGGTAGATTAGATTGACCTCTGTGACTTCAAGGTGTGGTATCACACCTTTAATCCCAAATCTTGGGAGGCAGAGGCAGACAGATCCCTGTGAGTTCAAGGTGTGGTAGCACACACCTTTAATCCCAGCACTGGGGAGGCACAGACAGGCAGATCTCTATGAATTCAAGGATAGCCTGGTCTACAGAGGGAGTTCCAGGATAAAGATACACAGAGAACCTGTCTCAAAAAGCCAAAAGATAAAAGTAGAAATAAAAGAAATAGAGGTTAAAACAAAGCCACGTAAAGATGGAAAATACACAGAGAATCTTGATACTGTATGTTATTGTTCTCTCTTTGAATTGTTTGAATGCTGAGGAAGGAGCAACAGCTGCTAAACAATATTTGCTTATAAATGCTGCTGAATTAATTCAAGATAGGTATTTTGAAAATACCTTGACTTCAAAATTGAAGTCAAAAGATATGTTACTTTGGAGAAGAGATTTTGCTTTTGTTTCCACAGGAAATGAGAGGCTGTGGATTCATTCTGAGTTAAGAAAACTCAGATTTGATTAAGGAAGACCACCTGAGAAATCTCCGGTAGGAACAGATGACCCAGATGACTGAGTTCTACATCCAAAACAGATTCAAGATGCTGCCTAAGATGATCAAGCCTCACAGGATACTCCAGTCAGGACTTGATCATAACTCTAAATTTTCTTTAGGTCCCCATAAGGTTATCAGCATCCCCCAACCAGCAGGAAGTAGCCTGGAATACTATGCCCACATTCCCAAAAAATGAACTATGGATATTTTCCTTTGTTAAAAAAAAAAGAGGGGGAAGTGGTGCAGGATAATTGTCTGTATTCTGTCAATCATGTTTTAAATAAACGCTGATTGGCAAGGCAGGAAGTATAGGCAGGTCAACCAGACAGAAAAGAGAGGCAGGGTGATAAGACCAGGAGAATGCTGGGAAGGAGGAAGCCCATTCCTCCTCACTCCTGCCCAGACCACCGAAGAAGCAGGATGTGACCTGCCCCACTGAAAAAGGTACTGAGCCATGTGGCTAACATAGATAAGAGTAATGGGTTAATATAACTTATAAGAACTAATATAACTGCCCTCATGTTACATGATTCCATCTATAAACATTTTGCAAAAGGAAAATTATGAAGAAAATTCCTGTTTTTCAGTGCCTAAATTGGAGTATGAATAACATTGCTACATGGAACATTGAGCTATTTAAAGTTTTAGAACTGTTCAGTATGGTACTCTAATGGTAGATACATTTCACCACGAATTTGTCCAAACCTATAGAATGTAGAGTACCAGCGGCCACATCCATGTAAGTGAGATTGTGTGCCTGTTTAAAGAACAGGATAAACAGAGAGAGTTTGATCATGGTTTCAATGTGAGTTATTACAAAGAGCAGAGTATTTTTAAATATAAACAATTTTAATTTATAATTGCAATGAAGTCATCATTCATTATTAATAAAAATAAAAGAAAAATATTATTTCAAAGTTTTCATGTATTTTAAAAGTACACATCCTATTGCAATATTCCAAAAGAATTTTGAAGTTATACGTGCATGTGCGTGTATGTACTTGTGTGTTAGTGTATGTGAGTGTATAATAGTGTTTGAGTGCATCTCTGTGCATGTTGCAATGTGAATGCATAAGTGTGCTGTATTGGGGCTGGAGAGATGGCTCAGAGGTTAAGAGCACTGACTGCTCTTCCAGAGGTCCTGAGTTCAGTTCCCAGCAACCACATGGTGGCTCACAACCATCTGTAATGAGATCTGGTGCCCTCTTCTGGCATGCAAGCATACATGGAAGGAATGTTGTATACATAATAAATAAATAAATCTTTAAAAAAAATAAGTGTGCTGTATTGTGTGTGGGATATCTGATTACAACATGTATGTGTGTATGTGTTGCATGTGATTATGCTATAATGCTTGTGCATATAGTATATGTGAGGATAGTGTAATGTGGGTATGTGTGAGCATGCTGTAGTATTTGTGCTGTCATGTGAATGTGATGTGGTGGTGACTTGCTCTAGTGTATTGTGGTGTATGGTAGTGTAGTGTAGAGTGTGTGTGATTATGCTGTAATGTGTATACATGGTGTGTGTGTGTGTGTGCTGTAGTGTGTATGTGACTGTGCACCCATGGGAGTCCAGAGAAGGACATAGGCTATCTGTTCTATTGCTCTCCACCTTATTCCTTTGAATCACAATCTCTAATTGACCTTGGATCTAGATCAGTGGCCACCTAACTCCAGTGATCCTCCTGTTTTCCTGCCTCCCCATTGCACTGTGTTACAGGCATGCAAGTGGACTCACCTGGCTGTTTACATGAATGCTGAGCATTTAAACTCAGGTCGCCGTGCCCATGCAGAATGCCCTTACCAATTGAGCCATCTCCCGAGCTCAAGTATTTCTACATTCTAAGGCAAATTTTTAATCCAATGTTTAAGTTTACTGTAGCCAACTCATTAACTCGAGCTAACTGTAATTTATGACATGGTAGAATTGAATCCTTATAGGCTATGCATTCACTTTATAGTACTTTGAGGTATTCTGGATAATCAATAAAAATATTTGTCAGACATTAAATGCAATTTTGCTATTTAAATACAACAGATTGCATTTATTTATTTGACTTTATGGCAGACTATAACTGTTATGTATATCATATATCAGTAACAGAACACATTTTGGTCAGACATATGAACTTCTGTGCATGTCAGTATTCTGGTAGGAAATGAGAAAAGATACCATTATGCTGCAATCCATTTTGTGACAGTTTCCAGACAGTCATGCAGAGAAAAATAACGCGTGTGAGAGATGGTTTCTTCCCTTTGAGTTTGTACTGACATAGAGGAAAGTGGAAAATCAATAGAATTACCTAGATAATTCCTACCAAAGAATCCCCAGATGAATCCTGACATACACAAGCATACACAACCACACCACACTCAGTTCCCTAAAATAGCCAAATCTATAATAGAGACTAAAATAATATTTTAAATATGGCCTGTTTCTTTATCTTTTCAAGGCAAGGAGAAATGGGAAGTTTTATGTATGTGCATATACGTGTGTGTATAACATATGAGTATATATTCATGTCTGTGTATATATGTATTTGAATCAAATATGGAGATTATTTTAGAAAGTTTAGTAAGTTTTCCTGAAAATAGAATTAATTGCTGCTAAAGGAAAGATAAAGAAATCACAGTAAATAAATGAGCACAGAGAAAAGACTTACCTCCTTATATGCACCATACATGCACACATGAATGCACATGTATACACACATGTATATACATGCAGATACACACATACATGACACGCACATATACATGCACACATATGAATACACATGCACACAGGTACAAATATACACACATATGCATACAAAGATCATATACATATGAATACACGTGCACGCATACATCATACACACATATTAATACACATGAACATATGCAAAACGTTATACACATAAACATCATACACATATGAATACATACATAGACACATATACACACATGTGCAGACACAAACACACATCATACACACATATGCATATGCATGAGCACACATGATATACATGCATATGCATATACATGTACACATGAACACAACATATGCACATATGCATCCTTATTTGACATTGATTTTTAAAAATGGTTATGTATGTATGTATAGAATAATATCATCTCTCTATAGCTTATTTTTATTTCAGTATAAAGTATACTTTTTTCCATGCACACAGAATTAACATACAACATTACTCTAAAAGTCTAAAAATGCGTATTATCACTGTAAGTAGTGAATTTTTCTACTAACTTCATTGAATGTAAATGATAATTCATTATTTTAATTTGCATTTTGATTATTGCTATAGTTAATATCTCTTTACAGGTCAGTTAGCTGAAATTGCCTATTCAACACCATTTGTCCATTTTATTATTGGCATGCTGTACTTTTCTTATTAAAGTGCTCTGACTATATTAAAAATATCAGTCCCTTCACATGCAAGACCATAAACTCAAGCCACTGCCTCATATAAGATTTAACACAAAAATGATTTAAGACCAACATGTAAGAGCATGTGCTCATACTGGAAATGCAGACAAAAGGTTTCATGACCTTGTGTCAGGTAATGGCTTCTTAGATATGACATCAAAAGTGCTGCCATTGAGCCAGGTATGGTGCTGCACCCCTGTAATCTCAGCATTAGGGAGGTGGAGGCAAGAGGGTCTGGAATTTAATACTAGCCTCAATATTACAGCAAGTCTGAAGCCAGCATAGCATACATGAAATCCTGTCTAAAAAATATAGTAACAAGAAAGTGCAGATAATAACCTACAAGCTAGACAGGCAACTTCAAATGAAAAGTTTGGAGCTTCAAAGGCATCATCAAGAAAATACAAAGAATTGCTCCCATTGTACGAAGATCTGGACTGAGATCAAATAGAGGATGGACTTCAGATCCTGGCTTGCCCACATCCCAGCCATTGTGTTGCAGGGCAGGTCTGCACCCTTTCCTAGTGATGCTGCGAAGGCTTGTTAAGGCTGTGAGGAATCAGACAGAACAAATGCAGCAGGTAAACAGATGGTTTTGCTTATACAAGAAAAATCCTTTTATTTATATAAATTTAAATTTTAAAATCATATTACACACAATTTTAACTTATGAATAATTTTTGAAAGGTAATTATAGATGATTCAAAAACTCAAGATATTGCAAAGAAAGACACACTAAAATACATGACTCCCATCTCCTGCCGTACCTCCTCCAAGTTAGTCATTTCAATGGTTCTTTGTACCCATCCAACATCTCTTAATACCTTTACAAATGATTATAAATACATATTTTTATTCTTGTCTCCCTTAATTACATAAAACAATGAACACGAGTTATGAAATGTTCCATATATTTGGTTTCTGAATAAGGCAAAATACTTCAAAAGGAAAGGAAAGAAAAAGAAAAGGAGAACAAGATGGAGTAAAGGAGCAGAAGCGGAAAGGAAAGGGGAACATGGTAGAAAGAAACCCGGGTAATTGGAGAAGACCCTTGCAAATCTTGCAAAGATGAGGAAATGAATTCATAATATATAAAGTGCTCCAAGACTCAACAACAAAACACAAATACCCTAAATCATAAAATAGGCACTTTTCAAAGAAGATATCCAAAAAGTCAATAGGCACATGAAAGATGGAAAAACACAATATCACTTTACACACAATATGACGTTCTAATTAGACAGAGAAAGTGTTGGTGAGGTTATGGCACAATTAGGGTGTTCATGTATTTGAGGGTTCTTTAAAAGCCTAAGCATAAATGTTATCATAGGATTCCACAATGTGGGCTGTGGAGATGGTGAGGTGTTTGCTTACCAAGCCTGAGGACCTGAGTTCTGTTCCCAGCATGCACATTAATAACCAGACATGGAAGCACTTGCCTGTAACGCCAGTGTTGAGGTCGGGGAGAGACAGGCAATCCTGAGGGCTTGCTGTTCAGACAGCCTCGCCAAAACATCAAGCTCCAATTCTATGAGAGATCTTGTCTCAAAAACTAAGGTGGAGAGAAATAGAAGAAGACCACCTACAACAGTCTACACACACACACACACACACACACTCCACTCATAAGTATATATCCAAAAAAACATAAAAACATCTATCCATGCAAAAAAATTGCATACAAACATTTATGGAAACATCAATTCTAATAGACAATAAGGTAGAAATTGCCCAAACGCCCAACACTTTGTAAATAGCAATGTAAATTAAACATGGTATGTCCATTCAAAGAAATTTTATTTAAACATTAAAAAGCGAAGTACTGACACATGCTACAATATAAACGAACTTTGAAAGCTCTATGCGAAGTGAGAGGGGTCAGTCATAGAGAGGCCACATATTATATGGGCCAATATCCGTGAAATAGCCCAAGACAAAGCTATAGAGACAGAGATTAGGCTGGTTGTTGTGGGTAGCAAAGGAGAAGACAATGAGAACTGGTGGTTCTGCACGCTGACTTTCTGTTTGTGATGATGAGAACAGACTGAAGCCAGGTCGACGGCTGACACCCAGCTCTAATATACAAAACGGCGCTGACTTGTCGGGTCTAAAGGTGTGAATTTGAGGCTGGAGTTAGCGTTCTTCGATAGGATGCTGGCCCTGCCTGAGTGAGGCCTGAGTAGATCCCCAGCACTGGAAAACAACGAAGCAGGAAGTCTTGGATAAATGAATTGTTGCTCAGTGCAGGTACTGTCATAACTAAGGCACTGAAGCTCCAGTTCTTACTGCAAATTGTTTCTGATTGCCATGGTAACATTTGTTTTGTGCTGTACATACATTTTTATTCTTTGGTGGGGGTTCGAGATAGGATTTCTCTGTGTAGTTCTGGTTATCCTGGAACTATCTCTGTAGACCAGGCTGACTTCAAACTCAGAAGGCTGCCTGAATTGCTTCCTCTGTGCTAAAGGCTAAAGACTAAAGGCGTGTACTAAATACCTGACTAAATTTTTATATTTTTATAGTAAATAAAATACCTTTTTCTCTGTGATATTTGGTATTATGTCATATTTAGAAGAACCTTTGTTACTCCAAGCCTGTCGAAACACTCACTTTCATTTTCTCATAGTATCTTTTTAAATTTTAGCTGGTTATTAGAATTATTTTTGAATGATGGAGTGTGAAATAGGATATTAGCATTTGCAAGCACACACCCCAAGCAGATAAACCATTTATCAAACTGGTTGTTCAATAATTAATTTTGCTTGTTGTTTGAATGCTAAGATAATCATAGTTTGAATTCATATCATATGCTGTTTAATAACATCCATGTATTTATCTGTGCGTTCTCTTTTGTCACCTGCTTTGGAGGCTCCTCCCTCCATCACTGTCATGCTGTTTTAATTGTGGTAGCTGTAAAGCATTCGTAATTATGGGAAGAGCCAAGAATTACTTTCTCCCCCATAATTTTTCAAACTAGAGCTGTAGTACAGTCTGAACTTTTTCAAAGCAGCCTTTTATGTCTTCACAGAAGAGCCTCGTAGTATAATTACAGGGACACTGAACTCTGAGACCCGGAGGTGATGGAAGGTTCTATTGAACTGATGCCTTACATAGAGAAAACATCAGGGCCTCCATGTAGCTGACTCTTCTTTTCGTTCCTCTGAGGAAACACCATCATAGTCCTCACAGTTTTTCCTCACATACCGTATACTTGATTTACTCTTTAAAAGGGGGTTATTTTGTTCATTATGCATTACTACAGTACTTATGTGTCTCTTAGATATATAGAGAAGACAGCAGTTTTCAGGGCTGGAGAGATGTGGTTAAGAGCACTGACAGTCCTTGCAGAGTTCAGCCCCCAGTATCCACATCAGGTAGTGCACTACCTGTAACTCCAGCTCCGGAGGATGGGACTTCCTCTTCTGGTGTCCTTGGCCACTTGTGCTCATTCACATGTACACACACACACACACACACACACACACACACACAGAGAGAGAGAGAGAGAGAGAGAGAGAGAGAGAGAGAGAGATTTAATTAAAAATTTTATCAAAATTTTATGAACTTTTAACAATGCTAAACCCACTTAACCTTTCAAAACATTACAATGTTTGCTACTTTCCATAATTATATTTTGCTTTCTTTTCTTATTACATTAGCCAGCACCTCAAAAATCACATTAAGTAATAGTAGCAACTGATCTCTAATAGCTACAGTTCTGTTTTCTATTTAAAAGGAGCTGCTCTGTTTAATTTTGGAGTGAAAAAGTTACATGTGGCAAATTATCCTACTCTAGTTTTGTTTCACAGAAAGAACCAAGATGCGTTTAAAGGTACCGTGTTAGTAGCAGTACAACTGCCTTCTTGGTACTCTGCGTTATCATTCGAGCCAGCCACTCAGTAGTAGTGTACATGGGCAAGGTTCTGAGGCCCAGCGGTAAGAACCAGGCCCATGTTTAAGAACCAGGCCCATGTTGACAAGAACTCACTACTGAAAACTGGGAGGAACCTATGGGAGACACCATTAAGGATGAATAACAAAGCAGTAGTAGTCAAGGATAGTAGTCAATCATAACAGAAGGTTGGGCTGTAAGTGCTTAGCATATGGGCAGGAGGGTGGCTAGCATGGTATATACAGTCTAACAAAACACTCCAAGACCTCTGAGATGGCCACAGATTGAACACTGGTCTTTACGAATCTGTCGGCTTTATACAGAGTTTTAGAGTTTCCACTCTCAAAACTTAGATGTTTTCACAAACGTTGTTTACTTTGTTCCTAATCACAATGACCAAGGGAAGTAGACCCGACAAGCTGGAACATGCCATTGTGAGATCCCAGAGATGCAACAAATGAATATTCAAAGCCTCTACTTTTGATACTTACCCTAATTTTTAAAAAGAATAACAAACAGAATTAAATAACATACGAATGATATTTTAAGACATCATGACTTACTTGACAGGGTCTAAAATTCACACCTTCCTGAGTATGCTACCTAATGCTTCCCATTCCCCCCCACACACTGGGCAGTCCAGTTAATCACAGCACCTTCCTGTCTGTACCCCTTCTACAGTCCAGTCTCACCTTGGACCAGCCTGCCTGGAAGGCCTGGTACTCCTTCCCAGAAGACTCTGACCAAGAGAGACATGAGCAAGTACTTGGGTCAGGACCAAAGTCTATGCTGCTGTCACAAAGAAAATGGCTCTGCACCCAGTTCTCCGAGCAGCTTGTGGGGGCCACTGCAGAATAGGTACACTCTGAGGATGAGGACTCAGAAGCCATTGCAGAATAGGTACACTCTGAGGATGAGGACCAAAGGCAACAGCTCCTCCACAGATGCCAGTTTGGTCCCTGCTGCAATCAGCCAGCTCTCACTGCTGACGTTGAGTCCTGAGAGCTTCCTGACATATTAAATATTCACTAAAAGCCAAACGCTGCTTTCCCAACATTTGACTAAATAATGAAAGTATAGATTTGTCCCATCTCTGCTTTTGAGTCGCTCAGCTATACACGGCACTAAATTATAGTTCTAATGGAACACGTTTAAGGCACAAGGAAAGGATCTCTGTAGTTTATCCCTGCCTCTCAGTTCCTCTTAATGCAACCATAAACTAAACGGATTCATAAAATGTTTATGGGAGGATAATAAAGTGAGATTTCTAATGCAAAGGTTGTTTATATAATTAAGCATACATTCTATGACATTCTGTGTAATTTGAAGCGGTTTCTATGAAATTAACAAGTACTTATATCTATTTTATTTCTCCTCCCATTAATACCAAATAGTCAGGCAAAAAGGGTAAAAGCGCAAGTTCCTGGCAATGCCTGCATCTACAAGTCAGAAATTGAAACTACAGATGTCACTCAAGACTTACCTTTTTTTTTTTCTTGGAAATGTGCCATTAAATTTAATTAGATTTCTCATTCGCTGTCCTTTCCACACTGCTTCTCTACCCCCATACCCCACGTAAGGAGAACACTAGAGAAGTGGTTTGGAAGTGACCCATAGGATGCAGAAGCAGAGGAAAGTCAGGCCCGGTGACATACCGGGAGAATTAGGCACTCATAACACTGAGGCAAGAGAATACCTGAAAATAAGCCTAGACAATATTACATGACCCTGTCTCAAAAAACAAAAATAAATTAGATGGCTGTTCTTATGATTCTCTTAACTATGGTATCATAAGTTCCTTTTAAAAAGCTGCTTCCATGTTCACCTTGGCCAAGAAGTAATATCTCAGTGCTCATTGTATCTGTCCCCCTTTTTATCATTCAGAAGTGAGCCATTCTTTACTGTTCCATCCTAACCTTTCAATCAAGTAAAATAGAGATCTGCATATTGCCCAAGAAAAGTCAGAGAAGCCATTGAGCTGTATTTTTTTCAGACTCCCTGAGGTCTTTGAAGCAAGTGCTAATGATCGCGCCTAAGGTTTCTTAATTCTACATGAGCGATAATGGTTAAGCAAATTAATTGTAGCCACATATTCCTCAATTATACCATATTAGGGGACCAGAGTCCCCGAAGCCTTTCTAGACTAATGGATTTGGACAGTTTCAAAGAAAGTTTTAGAAGTTTCCAACAGCATCCTCTGTGTCAAGCAGAAAGCATGTCACGGAACTGTCAGCTCAGAGACAGCAGAGAAATGCAGTGAGCAGGGGGCCACTAGGCCCGCTTTTCCTCGTAGAAGCTGCAAGTGAGAGTGGGAAGGAGGCCGTAGCTCTTCTCAGAGGGCTTCCATGTGCGTGACACTGTCCAGGTGTGTGGAGGACGACAAGCTGTGTGTCCAGGCCCTCTGAGCATTCTAAGCACCCAAGGCACAGAAGTCAGATTATTATTCCCCTGGAAGGTAGACGTTTCCCTGCCCTACTAGCTGTGATAATAATGATAATGATAATATCATCATCATCATCATCACCACCGCCATCATCATCAACATTATTCCCAATGTTTTTCTGGCTGTCTACTCATGCTAGCACTTTAAGGTCTACATCAAACAAAACTCAGTTTCCCTCCTCTGCGGATGCATTCCACTTTGTGTGTCTCCCTCACTCATACTAATTCAACTTTTGTTATATCAACTAGGACTAGGAGCCTCATGGGAAAGCTCCCAGGCCCCTCCCTGATGTTCCACCAAGCATCTGATGACTCAGTGTGCTGCTATTGGACATGGCTGTGCTCCTTAGGCTCTGCCTCCACGGACAGGTTGCCCCTTCCCAAGGACAACCAGCGTCCTTCCTCCTCCACTCTCACCTCTTAAAAGCATTTCCCTTTTCGCTTGAGTTTCTGGCTGAGGAGCATTTGGATGACACTGTTTTCAAAGCTCTAACACCCCAAGATCATTCCGACCATTTATACCCTCAAAAATATGTGTCTTCTAAACACCCAAGTAAACCTTCAAGGCCCATCATTTCATTCATCATTTATGTCCCAGTAATGATTAAGCATGCAGGGGCAGCCTGTTTATGGCGGTTCTTCAATTGTTCCTATCCTGGGCAGTCCTAGATGCTTGTGTTCTTGTCATACCCAAGCTTCCACAGTCTTCCTTTACGCTGTTTATCCAGCATTTTTTGGGCCTTCCTCTTCTCCATGCACTCCTCCAAGCAGTGCCGTCTTTGGGTGTCTGCTGTCCTTCATTCTCATAACATGGTCGAAGCATCTCAAGCGCTGTTGCCATATCCTGTAGTTTACTTCCTTCTATAGATGAAGATGCTTCTTAATGTCATCATCGTGCATCCTTTGTCTTTGTGTGACACCTAGAATCCTCCTGAGACATGCCATCTTGAACACATTCAGCCGCTGTTCTGAGGAGCATCTCATTGTCCAGGTTTTGGAGTTGTAAAGAAGGCAGCTCAAGACAAGTGTCTCATAAACTTGTAATTTTGTTGTTGTCGTTATGTCTCTTGCTGACAAACCTTTCCTAGTGCCTGGAATGCAGCCCTCACTATCCTTATCCCCTCTTGACATCTGAAATCCTTCCTTCCTTTGTACTGAGGTGTCCTCCTGGACAGACAAAGTTGACTGCTTGAGGTTTTGATTCTTTATTACAATGTTAAAATCCTTGTGTGCCCTTTCTATGGGTTGTATCCCAGTCTTCTCCATGTTTACTTTCATACCAAGGTTTTCACTGACTTCCACTTCTCTATGTACCATGGCCTACAGCTCATTTGGACTTTCAGCAAGTAGTGCTGTATCATCGGCAAAACGCAATTATTGATTCGCACACTACCTATCTGCACACCTATCTCCTCATCCTACATGGTTATTGCTATTATTAATTCCAGAAATATATTTAAAAAATAGTGATGAAAGGATGCCTCCCTGAAATATTCCTATGATTGTCTTAACCTGATCACTTAGTTCTCCACAGACTTTGACTGATGCAAAAGTATCTTTATAGACATTTTCTAATATTCTTATGATTTTTTTCTGGGTACCTATTGAACCTCATTGCTTCCCAAAGTCCTTTCCTCCAAATGCTATTGAATGCCTTCCTGAAGTGGATGTAACAGACATATATGTAGTTTGCAAATTCTTCATATTTTTTTCCCAGTTGCCTCAAAGTGAAAATCTGTTAACTCTGAATCCGCACTGGGCCTCTGCTAGGATTTCCTCTGTTCTGCCCTTGATCCTTTGCAGGATAATGGAGGAGAAGATCTTGCTGCTATGGCACAACAAACTAATGCCCCTGTAACTTGAGCAGTCCAGCTTGTCCTTCTTCTGGTGTATGGGAATTATGAGTGCTTCCATTCCATGGAATCACTTCATGTTCCCATATCTCTCTGAAGGGTCTGAGAAGCACCTCGGCCCCTGAGCCTATTGTAGCCACCTCCAGCTCCTCCACCGTGAAGTCATCCATGTGTCGCTCTCTTGATAGCTTCCTCTATCTTGCCCCTGCCAATATTTAATATTTCCTCTTTGTCTCTGATGTTCGAGTGGCTGCCGAAGATCATTCGGACCATTTATACCCTCAAAAATATGTGTCTTCTAAACACCCAAGTAAACCTTCAAGGCCCAGTACACAGCAGTTTGTGTGTCCTCCATGTGTGCTCTGCCTTTCTCAGTCACATCTCATGCTACTGGCCTCCGGGATCATGCACAAGCCCCATGTCTGCCATACCCTTCCAGTTTCCCCTCCCCCACATCCCCAATAGTAATTCCTTTACTGAGAATCGCATCCCTGATGCCTGTCTTCAGTGGACTTCACTCACTCACTCCTAGGAGCCCTCCCTGCGGTGAAACCTTTAATAACCTTCACCATGACTCATTGTTCCCTATATCCATCCACTGCCTTTATCCTGTACCACTGGGCTGGCTGTCCACAGCCTCATGCCACATGATCCCTTTCCTGCCCAGCTAGGGCGCTCACTCTCTCACTCATGATCCCTTCTCTCAAAAGTTCCAGGGTCCCTGTCCCAGCCAGCACTCTAGACCGAAATAGCAAAAAAGACTTAGTCCCGGCTCCCACAAAGGCAGGTGATAAAATGTGTTAATAAGGGTGTGTGGTGATATAAGTGTAATAAGGAAGATCAAAGGGCAGCGAGGTAGTGGAGCCCTGATAAGCTCAGAACTGCAGTCAGCACTTCCACATGTAGCTCTACTCAGCTACCTGCTTTCCGGGAAGCAACCCCCCAGCTAAAGCGTCCTTCGCAAAATTTTCTATGAGACCAAAATAAAAAGACTTTCTACTCACAATCTCTTTCCCTTGACTTTGCTTCTCACAAGGAGGAGGAGATGGAGTCTAAGGAAGGGTTCAGTGACTTCCTTGCCTTCTGGCTCCCAGTGAGGCTGAACCAAAGAAAAGCACAGTGGGGGACCAGAGAGGAGGGTGACCCCTGATGCTTCCTTCCTCCCCACAGCACAGGTTACCTCAGGCTGGCAGAGTCCTTCTGCTGAAGGTCAGTGCTTCTCGCAGGGGCTCTGTTTGCCTCCCTGACCGCAGGTTCTGCTCATCACTTCCTCCTCTAGTTCCTTACACACTGAGGGTAGAACAGCCCCAGGGTTAACTGGCCCCTGTGTTCTCCCTGCACCCCACTATCACCTTCACAAACAGCTCCTCGAATTACCCAAGTCAAGTACGCCATCTGTTCCCTGCCGGGATTCTGAATGATAAAACTGCTTTTCAAATTTTCAGTTGCTGTCTGAATGTGAGCTATTTCTCATTTATCTCGGCACAGGGCTTTACACAAAGCAGACTGCTGCTATTAATAACGAATGGCGAAATGAATGCATGCAAGAATGAATGAGTGATCCTCTTTTCTTCTAGTCATTCTGAAACCCTTAGATTTTGCGAAGACTGTGATTTTTGTCTGGGAGGGTCCCTGTCCCTCTAGTGTTGTGTAACAGTGTCCTACAAGGTTGAAATAGTCCATCTTTGAATAATCATTCCTACAAGATTGAAATATTCCAAGCTACTTAAACAGGAAGGTGAACAACTCAAAATAACTTCTGGAGGTCCCTGAAACCAAACAGATTCTCTAACGCCCCCCCCCACCAGAGTAAGCAATGAAAATTGCACAAAAAGGGGAGGGGGTGACTCTCAGTGAGACTAGCTGCCTAGAGGAGGGTTAGACCAACTGAAGCACCTGAGAAGGACTCTCTCCAACCTGTTGAGCTGCATGCAGGCTGTGCAGTGTACCCCAGGTCCCCGGGTTTATGAGCTGTTAGTCATGCAGGGGTGGGCCTTGGTGATACAGCTGTCTTTGAGCCATTGCTGCTCCTGTAAGGAACCCCTCGCTCACATCCTTGTACATAACCCTAATCAAACTCATTGGTTCACCAAGTTGGACTTTGGTTATATCTGCACTTTGGTCTGTCGTGGCCTCCCTATCTGAAATGAGTAGATGGGTGTTGTGTCCCCCATTTTCTCACACAATGCCTAGAACTCACTGACTCTGGGCATTTCTGTGTTCCTGGTGGTTTCCTATGAAAGGGTTAAGTCTAGCTGTAGTTTCTAAAGAGACCACATCCTTTCTTCCACAGGCTGCGCATTCACCTGCTATCAAAAATAGATTTTTTTTATTTATATTTTTTACTCTTCAGCACAAAAGCTGGCAAATAAATCAAAACCAAACTGTTTCCTCACTAGGTTGGAAGGCATAAAGATATCTTTAAGGATCAGGAGCCCAGACGGGGGCCATGCTTTCAAACAAGCTACTCTGTGGACCCCTTCTATAACTAAAGGCCCAGCTAATACTTGATGAAAGGATAGCCTAGGCAAATGGTCTAACCACAACTAAAACACAGACTTCATCAGTCGGGCAGTCACAACAAGCTGAAAGCATGGCTGATTAACAATTCCCATCAAATTAATTTATTTTCAGCAATCATAAATTACCCTTGCCTCCCAAATCTCCCACCTATATTGATGCAGAAAACAAGGTTTGTCCTTTTGTTCTAATATGACAGCTACCAAGGTTGATGGCTTACAAATGAGAAACAGATCCACGGGAACTGTCTTTAGAAAATACGCTTTTGAGTCAACACTTAATAGTGTGCCTGGGTACTGAGTGGGTATTATTCATTAGAAAATAATCATGTAACTAGAGTTCTTAATTAAAACTTGTGATGAGAAATGAATCTGTTTATTTGGTAATTATGACCCAGAAATTCAGAGCATATTGGAGTAGTTTATAAGCATAATTCCAAAGATTTTAATATAGTAAAAGCAGTCACAAAGCTTTTAAACAGGAACACACAGGAAAATACACAAATGTGCACCCACTTGTCAGAGACACATCCTTATAGGACAAGACCTGAAGAGCGAGCTGCTGGTGGATATATAACAGGTCAGCAGTCAAAGTCGGGGCTTGTACAATTCTGTTAGGAACTTTCCAGAAACCTTTCAGCCAGCTTGTTTGTTTTGCTTTGCTTTGTAACAGAAGCAGAATGTCCATGGGGTTTTCTGTAAGTCCCTTCTCTTAGGCTTTTCTTAAAGATGTAAGTTCAGACAGCTGCCGCAGAGCTAATGAAATGAATCGCCAATGTTTAAATGGGGCTTGATTTCTGGGATCAACCTGGTGAGAAAGTTTGTCATAAAAATTTACAGGTCTGCCACAATTTTGTTTGTTGACTAGTACCCAATGGCAGGTTCAAAGGCCATAGGCATCTGAGGGTCAAGGAAACTAATGGGCAAATTACTTTATGGCACCAAAGGTAAGACACACTGTGTTTCTTCTGAGATTCTTTACAGCGGTGTCCAAAGATCCTTGTAACTGAACAGTGCAGAGAGTGCTAGTGACCCCTCATTTGCATCACTTTGGACTCAGTGGCACAAGCATTCAAGGCACAGGTTTAAATGCCTGGTAGCGAATGATCTGATCGACCTTGCTGCTGCATCAGCATTTAACTGGACTTTGGGAATTTTGAACAAGCCTATTATTACAGCTGAACACTAATAAGGCTTACTATTGATTTTTATAGCACGGTATCAATTTTTTCCTGTCCCCCAAATGGAATGCCTTCCCTCCTTCACATTTTAGCAGTATAATTTGTAATAACTCCATATATTTGCTGTTAGTAAACTACCTATTGTACACCCTGACTGAAAAGCAAAACAGAAAAAGCAAAGCATGCATTTGGAGAGTCTTCATTTGGAAAGATATAAATTACCCAGAATCCTATTCTGTGTTGTTTATTTGTTTTGGTTTGTTTTGTGTTTTTAGCCAGTAGGTGGCTCTAGTGGCTTCTGGCAAAGAATCACTTTTTGTAACTCTAAGGGCCAGCCACTTTTTTCTATAGAGAGAGAATCTGTTGATGTTGAAGAGCTCTGGAGAAACAATCTTGTGACCCTCACCATTAATGCAGACACTTGTAGCTTAAACGGTGAGGTTTGTTTTATTATAGATTTTCATGGGTTTAAATAAGTCTTTTTCCTCATAACTCACAAATGGCTCAGAGCAGTTGTATGGGTGATAGCATATATATGCATACATACACACACACACACACACACACACACACACACGCACATATATATCAGATATAATGATGCCTGTGCTCATCTTTCATCTGTCCCCAGAGTACCTAAATAGCATTCAAAGTTGAAGGCTGTGCATGTGTCTGGTGGATAAACAATGGTTTTTGGAAAACCTGCAACTTTTCTTCCACTCGAACACACCAATGCCCAACAGTGGTTCCTGTGACGGCATTAGTAAAAGCTGATAAGTCACTGATGATTATTTCGACAAAATGCATAGTGCATTTTCTTTACACAGAGTGAATGGCAGAAAATATTTATACTAAGGTAGAGTAGGACTCAAAATAAGTTTAAAAAGCACATTTTCTTATTCCAAATATGGGTATGGCTATGTGCTACACTAGCATAGAACAGAGCAATAGAAATGAATTATGCCAGTAAAATCTTGAAGCTTAAGATTTACCATGATAAATATTTTTCATTAAAATGAAATATCTTGGCAGAGTCACTTTCATATGCAAACTCTTGACACAAGGAGGCCAGCTGTGTCTATGCAGATGCAGAGATGTGAGTCTATATTATTAATGATTTATCATGTCATGGAGAGCTTAGATTAGTTTTGAAAGCAACCCCTTGTCACAAAAGCACTTTGTATAATATGTGAATGCAAGGAACAGTGTCTGTGCATTCCAAACTGAAGTCATCAGAGAAAATGTCTCTCCCTTTGACATTTCAATACAATACCTTCACCTATGGGATTCTACATTCTACACGATGCTATTCATGAAAATCCATGCAAAACGTTGTTCCTATCAACTGGATAATAGTTTGTACACCTAAATTAAAAGACATATCACATGGATAGAGGAGTGGAGGTAGAAGTGAACAAAAACTTATTAACACACCCATTGAGTCACGGGTCTCACATTTACTGTAAGTTTGGATTACGTTTCTAATCCAATTCTGTAGTATCCCAAGACTGCACTGCCTTCATGGCAACTGCACTGCCTTCATGGCATCTAAAAAGCGTTGCCTAGCGTTTACTCGGTGTCTGCTGTGCTCATGGCAAGGGGCTAACATGTCACATGTGTTATAATGTCAGTCTACTACAGAAGCCATTTAAAGTTTTATTATCATCCTTGTTTTTCTAACAAGAAAACTGAAGTCCACTGTGGTTAAATAAATTATCCAAATCACCAATCTACTGGGAAGTAGTTGGATTGGAAATCAAACTTTATAAACTCCAAAAACTTCATTCTTAGCGGTTGCTGTTCAGACCTCATTAAGTAAGAGGGAGCATAGAAATCCCAGCTACAGGTATGACATTAACCAAATCACTAAAATGTCTCTCTTTCAGTTTCTTCACCTTTAAAATGCCGTTAATAATAGTACTTGCTTCATAGAATTGCTGCATGCTAATACTTTTAAGAGCTTAGAACAGCTTGGCATATGTTAAGCATGGTATTTGTTTAATAGCAGTAATGGTTAAAGAACCGCACTATCTGATGATTGATACATTTTACTGAGATTCATACACAAAGATTTTCTGTAGATTCTAGATAGCTATTATTCTTCGAATTCAATTGGAAACGAGTTATTACATACCATTGATGGGAAAACCACACAGAAAATACAAAAGTTTGGGGGGGAGTGAAAAGAGCCAAGGGCCTCTGTTCACTCATTGACAAACATCTAACAAATACTCTCAGTGGTGCTGTGAGATCTTGGGACACAAAATATGGGGGGGTTATACAATATAGTGATGGCAAGAGGACAGTTCTTTCTTATCTGGCCCAGAAGAGAGTATGAGAAGGTTGCAGGCTCCAGTGTCATACTTGCTCAACCAGTATTTACTGAGAGCGCAACCTGTGTGAGGCACCAGGCATGCACAACAGAAGGAAGGCAAGAACCCTGCTCCATTAAGACGTGTCCAGTTGGGAGATAACGTAAACAGAACAAAAACGAACAACATTTTGGAGCACTGAAGACAGTCACTCAGATCCAGACAAAGGGTTTGTGGGATGAGGGAAATTTGCCACTTAAACAATAGCTGTTCAGTCAAGAAACCAGAAACGAAGCTAAGAAGCATGATAGGGTACCACAGAGAGCAGAAATATCATGAGAGTTGGCTTTCTGGGGCACTGTGAGTGCCAGCCAATGCTAGTTCCTAGAGCGTAGGGTGGGTGGGGAGAATGGGGAATTGGCAGAAGTCAACAGGGTTAAAGAGTTGAATGGTGTAAAGTCACCAGTAAGGACGGGAATCGGATGAGCCACAGCACTGGCACTGGCAGCTGCCTGAATGGCTGGTTTGGATCTCTTTCCACTAAAGACCAAATAAAGAGTGTCAGTTTCCTCTCACCACTCCCCAGCAAGGACAGGACAAACCCTCAAGAGTTCCCATGCCATCCTCTGGCTTCCTGGCCTCCAGCACAGCAAATCCAAGCATGACCCCAAGGTCCAGACTGATACTTAGAGTGAAAACATGTAATTCATGGTTCCCAAGGGACCATCAGTTTATTCTCCAGTACCCAGCAGACCATTATTTCTTGTTATTCCTGGATTTAAGGACTCAGTCTGGGGTAAAACTGTCACCTCTAGGTCTTTGTGCTTCTAAACCTGCCCACGTGTGCAGGAACTCAATCTAAGCCAGGTGTAACTCACACTTAATAATCTCAACACTCCAGAGGCTGAAGCAGGAGGATTGCCTGAAGTTTGAGGCCAACCAGGTCTAAACAATGAGTTGTAGGCCAGCCTGACCCACAAGGTGAGATGGGGGAGGTGGGCAGGAATCTGGAGGAATGAACTTCTGCTGCTACTGCTGACATGGGACAACTCACAAACCTGTTCCGAGGTGGCTGGTGACTTCTTCCATCACCACCCAAGTAGCCCGTTCCTCCCCCAACTCTTTTCATCTTCATGCAGTGCCCAGTACCCTCTGCCTGCAGGGCAGAAAACAAGAAATGACCGCAGGCCAGGAAACAGCCCCAGCTTTCTGGGTCAGAAGTTGGCTAGGGGAGGGCCCTGACTGCCAAGTAACTTGCAATGATGTCAGAGCCCAGCACAACCAGAAAACACCAGCCAACCAGGCAACAAAAGACTTAACAGCAGAAAAACCACTGAGCGAGTCTCAGAAGCTGCTCTTTCCGCCCAATACCCCTTTCTTGTAGTAGGAGGGACGGGGGGAAAAGCTTGCACTTTAAAAGGCTGCCCTTTCTCTCCAGGCTTGCTTTTGGCTACCAACTGTTAACCAGGATGCCTTTTTAGAGTTCCTTTTCAACTCCAGGGTATATTCTTCATAAATGTAAACATATATTGAGGGGGCTAGCAAGAAGAACCGCGGACAAGAATATGCCTCCTGCATGGCCCGACTCTCTTTCCACAGTAATTAACCACATTCAAGAAAAAACCAAAAGTTTGGCGGAAATTCTCTCTCCTCTCCCTCCCTCCCTTCCTTAACTCCCCCCCCCAAGTGGAAGCACCATGGTTGATTCCAGCCAGTTAGAACCCTTAAGTGATACATGATTAAATTGCAAACGAATAAACACAGCCCGTTCTTGGATATGAACTTTGAATGAAGATCTTCTTGTTTGGGAATATATGATTCTTTTACTTCATTTATGACAGTCCATCTTAAATGATGTCGCCTTCAAGGACATTTTCATTTCTCCCACAGTGTATTAAACGAAACACTTGCCTGTAAAACCGGCTCATTAGCCTGCAAAATTATACTGTACTGAATGGCTTTCATTCAAAGTGGAAATAAGATTTTTAGTAGGCAATTTCTGTATTTTCTAAAGATACAGCTATGTTTGATTGCTTCTTACCAGCTGTTTTGCTTAGTGATTATAAAGATAAATGGGGGAGGGGGCTTACAAGAATGAGCTCAAAAATAAATCTTAGACTAGAAAACTAAGACTGAAGTTCGGGGTACAACTGCGCCCACAGCATCACTGGGCTGCAGCGATTTGTCCTCGGGACGTCTGGGGGCGGCTGGGAGAGTAGAGAGGGCGCCTGGAGGAAGGGAGAGGGAGGGAAGGGAGAGGCGGCTTTGCAGGCTACAGAGGAGGCGCCAGCAGGACGACCCGGCTCCAGGAGGCGCGGGAGCAGCGGCTCCTCTAAGGTGGGACAGCCTGGGCGCGCGGCCGAGCGCGAGCAGGGACGCGGAGGCCACCAGGGTCGAGGCCGCGGCGCGCGTGGGGTTCTGGGTGGCGCTGGCCGCGGTGGGAGCTGCCGAGCGGCGAGGGAGCCGGGCTCTCGGGGAGCGACTCGGAGATGGATCGAATTACACCATTTGCAGGGCAGCGGTTTGTTTTGCTTTCGCTGGGTCCCGCCGCCGCCGCCGCCGTCAGGGCTGGAGCTGGCGAGTTTCGGGATAGATCGCAAGGCGAGACCCGAGACCAAGGGATTGCTCTTTCTGCACACTGTCTTGGTCTGCTTTTCCGTTTGGTCGTGACAAGCTTTATTTGTCAATCTTTTAACGCATGCTTCCCCCATGAGAGGTAAGACAGTCTCCGAAGCTCGGCTGTCGCTCTGGGTGCGTGATGGGGGTGGGACCCCCAGCCCGCAGCACAGCTGTGTGCGGGCGCGTGTGTTTGCGTGGGTGTAGTGTCGCAGCTCCGCGGAGTTCATTTGCCTTCCCAAGCCCCTTGGTCTCCAGTGGTGCGCGAGGCGCCTGGGGAGGTCTGGCTGACCGGTCCCAGCCGGCCGGTGGGCGGCCTGGGGGGCGGGGCGGGCGGTTCGGCCCTCCTCCTAGGCGCACCCCTAAGGGAAGAAAAGACACCCGGGGCCGCCGAGGAAAAGTTTCTTCTAGGCACGGCGGGCTCGGCGCTGCCCGGCACACCGTCAGGGTTAGCCCGCCTTCCTTGCTGCGGGGCTCGCACCGCCAGCGCAACCCAGGCCTTGGCCCCGAGAACGCAGGGACAGCCCGGGAGCGCGGAGCCACTGGCTGTCCACCGGGAGCCGTGGGCACCCACCCGCCAGGCTCCCAGCCACTCTCCCCCGCAACTTTGCGTGCTTTGTTCGCTGGCTGGAAATGACTCACCAAAGCGCTGTGGACAGGGTCTTAGCCAGTCTGCAAGGGCTCGGCCCGGAGACGTGTTACGCTCTCAGCTTCCCATCAATTATGGATGGAAACAAATAAGGAAGAGTCAATTTTGTATGAGCTGCTTCTTCAGCGGCCAAAGGCGTCCTGTAGCCGGGAGCAGCGGCAGGCAAGGCGAGCCCAACATCCAGGTAGGGAAACTTCCAGCTCTTGCTGCAATGACCGTCTGTAGAAACTGAGGCAGTAGCCGCCCTGGGAGATTTGGGAGCGCTTTCAGCTCCCAGTGGCACGTCTAACTCTTAGGTTCTAAATTAAAGGCCAGGAAGGACTTGGAGGTGTGGATGCAAACTGAGTTTAGAATTTTTCTCATTAATCGGCTAACAGGACCATCACTCGCAGAGACTGTTTAAATGTCGTACTTGTTTTTTTTTTTTAATTAATTGCCAGGGTGGGGGTCGGGGTGTGGGGGGAGCATTGCAGTAGGGTATGAGTTAGAGCTCCAGAGGAACTGGACCGGTCAGTAGGTCAGTAACCAATTCCAGTATCCTCAGAGTGGGACAGCGTTATTATAGATATCTCCCCTAGACTTTGTGTACAGTAACTGGACCCCATGTCGGCCACTCAGGCTTCTTTCCCTTAAATCAGCACAGCTTCTGGTTACTTATGGGAAATCTCCTCCCAGAACTTCGAGCTACTGCAAATTGTAAGTCTACAGTACCAAAATATGAGTGCTTTGCCCCTTCCGTCTACTTGATTCTTGATGCCATAAAGTAGGTTCTTTTGTTTATTTCAATGCTGAGGTCCCAGGGAAAGAGTTAACATTCTTATTCAATTGGTTTAGTCTGCTCGTTAAATGGGAGAAATATTCCCCATTTGGAGAAAATCTTCAAGGCTTTTCTTCCTTGTATTGTAAAATCTTAGACAGCTGGAGGAAGTGTTTTACTCTCTTTTTGGTGGTATAAAACAATAGATTCTGGTGCTTTGTTTCTTCATGGTGTTAAGTATCTACCCTAGGAAATTAACTTGTCTTCAGCAGCGTTTAATGTAGTGAGTGACAGGTTCATTCTCTCAAACTAGCACGTGTTACACACAAACGTTTACCCTGGCTTAGATACATAAAAATTGCAGATAAGCTCTGGGATCGGGTCTGTATCGCCCAGAGCCTAAACATCTGCAGATAAACTACAGCTCACCCGTAATTGAGATTTGCTTTTTAGTCTGCCAGTGCTTTTGTTTAGGTCTCTGAGATGTGCGCCCAGAGACAGTTAAATACAAGATCCTAAGATTTCTCTGCTTGGCATGCTCAGGAACATCAACAATCCAATAAGCATTTCTTATTGGATCCTACATAAAATTGGTACCCATCCCGTTTCTCCTAAGGCTGCCACTTAGGTACCCTTTCTGAGCAGCCTTTCTGTGGTGCACGAGAATGTGCCAGGAACACTGTGATGTCTCCATGACCAGACATCTGGTTAACTTGAGTTTGATTTAAATCTGTGGGCATTTTGCCACCCTTTCCCCCCTTTTTGATGCCCTCTAATAGCACCAGAACCATCTGGTCATGCCTCCCTTGGTTTGATGGATTTGAAAGATGGCTGTGACGTCAGCCTTAGTCCTTAGAGTGAGGGCAACTTTAAAATCCAGAGGACTTCAGTTCACTGGCTTGCAGCACAGGAAGACTGTCCAGTAACTCATTTGGGTAAGTGGGCCTTTGCATCCTGCCTAGTGGTTTCTGTTTCTTGAAAGGCCGTGAGCAAGTGGCTTGGGTTCAGAACTTTGATTCGGAGAGATACACATGACTATTGAGGACTGACTGAGTCTGAGGGAGCTCTTCTTGCTGCTCCATCATAATGAGCCATGGTAATTAGCTTAGTCATTGTTCTTGCATGTGAGTTTCACTAAGATACAAAGAGTGAGAAATGCATCTGAAATGGGGTCATTTTTCACTGTTCTGATGCGTTTTATTCAGAGCTAAGAGCTTGGCTGAATGCCTGACCGGTATTAGTGCAGCCATAGGAGGTAAACTCCTACCCTTTGCACATTGCAGGACAAAATATTGTCTTTTATTGCTATTGAGGGTCTTTAAGTCTGCATAGTCTGGATTTATTTCTAGAGGAAGCAAGAGGCAGGTGGGGTATGCCAGCTTGTCTATGCTCCTTGAGTGAGTACCTGCCATTTGTAAGGAGCTATAGCCATGAGCCAACACCCTGTGGCCAGACATGCATTTGCATATGCACCTTAAGCTGCACTGCTGACTGGAAAACCAGATCTGTGGGCAAGAAATAGAAATATATGTCTCTTTGTTTTTGTGCAAATTGCTGTATCAAAAAACTTGAAAACAAGATAATCTGCGCCTAGTGTTCCCAGTGCAGGCCTTCCTGCCCTCAGCACTAATGAACGGGCTGTCAGTGTGGTTTGCATCCTGGGTCTGCCACACCAGGGGAAGATGGCATTCTCTGAGGCTTATGTGATAGAGGTTTAACAACAAACGTCTACCCAATGCAGTGTCTTGGGATGCTGTTGAGAGCAGCTGACGACTCAGTTGGGAGGGAAAGTGTCTTGATTTATCCCTGTGCCACCCGGAAGCACTAGACCCTGTGACTCCATTAAGCACGCGGGACACTTGTCAGTCGAGGTAGCTGGTCCTCAGGCTGTTCTCCTATCAGACCTTGATGACAGGGGCAGTGTAGCTGACCACTGAGGTGGTTCTCGGTTCTTCCCAACAGGAAAACTACTCAAGCTTCTTACTTAAAAGAAGAAAACAAAACAAAACATTGAGCAGAGAGCAGCTAAGAGCCTGCAGCTCAGCGGAGTGCAGAGCCCACGTGAGGTGTTCATATTTCTCAAACTTTTCTATCAGGACTTTGTTAACTCACCCAGATTAGCATTTTAACAACCCTGAAGTGAACTTCTGCCATTCTCTCCACTTGGACACAGTATGTAGACCATCCATCATCCTGTCCTTGGCTACAACAGGCTGCTGGCTCTATCACCATTTGGAGGTACACAGAACCCATCCAACTGTGAATAGCACAGCTGGCTACAGCTATTTTTTCTTCCACGCCACTGGCAGCATTGTCTGGCTGTGGTAACTAAAGTTAACACCCAGAACAGGAAGTTTCCATCGTTTGATAACCTGTGCCAGGCCTTCATCCAGTCTTAAGCCTTAAGGCCTGATGGCTTGTCTTTTACTCACAAGGGAGCTTGCTCTGCTCTTAGGTGGCATGTGGCCACAGCAGTGACACTTTAGACTTGAGACAATTTAGCCACAGAATTATAGAATGAGAAAGCTGCATTCAGTCCCTGCTCATCCTACGCCTTCAGAACTGACTCTCTCGGAAACGTGAAAAGGGGACTAAGAATAGCATTAAGCCTGTGACCCAGAACCACTAGAGACAGAAAAAGACCTGTCTAGCTCTTCAGTGACCTACACACACCCTGACTCCATCCCTTTACACACACTGTGTGATGGACCTAAATAGAGGCCTGTGGTCCATAGACACACACTTTCGATCACATTTTGTTGTTTCCCACTCTTTGTATCTGTAAGGGTAGCCATTGCTTGTTAGGGAAAGTATGACATGTTTTAGGTGGGTGAATTTCTTACAAGGTACAGCCAAGCTTTTCATTTGCTGGTTTGAACTTTTCTAAGAAAGAGTACGTTTTTGGGACTTTGATGTGCAGAAGGGGCGGGATCATTTCATGCTTTGGTGTGAGTGAACCCAACCACAAAGTAGCAGGGAGAAGGAGGGTAACATTGATGGAAGAGGAAGAGAGAAAAAGAGGGAGTAGAAATCACAGTGCCCACCATGAACATAGTGTGGCGATTACATTCTAGACATGATAATAAGATCTTTATCTTGGTTGTGTGGAAGATTCAAACACCTACAGGAGATAGGCTCCTTTAACACGACTTGATCATCGAGAAAACAGAGTCACCCAGTAGGGAAGCCAAACCTCTAAGCATCCCAGCCCACAGTTTCTCTTCATAGTACTGGATTGCTTTGATATTTCTGGCTCTTCTGAATGAAGAAGTTACATTTGGGGAAAATATTTTTATCGAGTGACTTACCCATGTGGGTATGTTCTTAAGTCTTTCTTGCTAACCTAAATCATAGGATTCTATTCTTCTCCCACATATATTCCTGGTGGTCAGATAACTGTGACCTCTTCAGTGGTCGCAGAACGGCACCTCACCCAACACTGCTCTCCATGTTGGGTTTTCTTGTCTAGGATCATTTGGCAATGAACTCTCGGAACAGTGCTGTCTGGGTGCACTTGCTGTTTCTTTCCTGATCCTGCCAGGTGACAATCTATTATGTACCAGGGTCACAGTTTCGAGGTTGAAGGTATTTGTCTGAAGCCTGCCTGTAGATTCCAGCAGGCCTCACACTGTTCTTAGTGCTTCGATGGACTTTGACCTGAACGATCAAACCCTGCTGAGATGTTGTCTTCTATGCAGTAACTTCCTTGTTATTGTGCTTTTTTATTCAGAATTCCTATGGGAGGAAAGTCTTAAAACCAGATATGCTTTGCCATTGCACATGATGCTGAAATTTACGGTTTTTAGTATATATTTAAGGGAAGGAAACATAGGTTTTTAAGAGTAAGAGTTCAGTGTGTCAGTACATGTATAATAAGGCCTCAGGAGGATCTGCAACCACTTAGCCTGTTATTGGAGTCTGTATTTAGCAGTAGAGGCAAGAGTTTGTCCTGGCACCAGAGAACTAGAGCAGAGGAAGCTCACCAAGGGAACAAACACTTCTGTTCCTCAGTTGGACCATCAGCAGCAAACCAGGAAGCTGGGCGGCTCCACCTTGTCTCGCACCTCACTTGTTATTACAGGAGTGCCTGGAAGAACCCAAAACTCCCTTGGATGATTGGCAGATCAAGGAAAGATAGTTTTAAAAGCAATAGACAAAAGAAAGAGAGGCTGCAGAAGTAGTAACGTATTCTGCAGTTTCTTTTCTTGCCATTTGCTGTCGCAAATGTGTTCATTCAGCTTTGACCAAGTGTCGGCTCTGCATGCGTCCTAAGAGGAGCATGACAAGATTTCAGAGCTCTAGGTGAACAGCCACGGTCGAGTGTGGTGTGTCTTAAGTGCCAGAGAAGATATGCCCAGCCCTGTGGAAGCTGAGAAAAGGGAGGTTATTTCTGGCGAGGGTCGTCTGGGAGGGTTTTGTGGCGCCACTGATATTTGAGCTGGTTCTTGAGCTAGGTAGGATTTGAACAGGTGGATAGTAAGAGGCGGAGGGGGAGCTGTTGAAAGAGAAGGCATTCCAGGCATAGAGTACAGCTTAAGCAAAGGCCCTGGGGTGGGGTGGGATTGGGGTCAAGGTCAGTTGTCTACCCTGAGTCCTTGCCTACTGCAGAGCTGTGTTTCAGGTGCACAGGGGCTGTTGGCTATGCGAGTCACAACCAACACTGTAGCTGTATCGAGTATCCCTGGGCTGCTGGCCCCAGAGAGTAAGCCATCAGAATGCATGGGATCAGTCTGTGACAACTCAGATCGCTCCATGCTGAGGAGTACAAACCCCATGCCAGCTGCAGGTGGATCATGTATGCACAAACTCGGTCATGAGGACCTGGCAAGACCTCCCCTCACTGGGTTACTGAGCAGAAGCTAACTAGGCTGCTGGTTTATCTGCCTTAGCTTTTCTTTTTAACACAAAAAAGACTTTGAACATAGACTTTAATTTTTAAAAAAGTTGCATGTGTATGTAAGCATGTTGGCAGGAGAGAAGTAGGAACCCTGATAACGAGATGAACCGGAGTGCATGCCCCACTTAGATGGCAGCTCCCTGGGGCAGCTCCCCGAGGCTGTGACCTGGTTAAAGTCAGCCAAGGAAGACACACTTGTTCAGCAAATGTTGTAATAAATGGATTAGTGAGTTTTATCACACAGCTGATAGAGTCTTCTATTGCAAGGAGTGGTTGGAGGCTAGGGCAGCTTCTTCCTAACAGAGGAAAATGACTTGGAAGTTATGACTACATCCTTTAGGAAGTGAACGTTCTCTTGTGGTTCTGAGCTCCCAGGACAAACTTCTGCCACCAGTGGCTCCCTGTGTTGTTTCCTACCCAACACTTCCCTTATCGTCACAAACCTTCCTCCAAGCTACGGGGGGGAGCCGGGGGAGCTGGAGTGCTTCTCAGCCATTGTTAACCTATAGGTTAACATAAATTAGAATCAACACACAGTTAAGTTTAATGGTGGATGTAATAAACTTCAGTGGGGCCCGGGGGGGGGGGGGGAAGACCAGACGTTCTAAAATGTAAGTATGCTTATTAGAATACATAACGAAGGAGGAATAAGAAGAAAAAGGGTGCATTAGGAATGGTCAGGTCAGCTGCTTTGCCAAGCCTCACACCTACCCCAAGTTCAGCTTTACAAGGTACACTTGTCTCTCACAAGTTAGTACTTTACATGACAGTCTCAGTGAAGAATCGCTGCCGATTAATCATCAATCACAAATTACAAAATAGGTCCATAGGGAGAGGGCTAATCACAAGCAAATCCAACATGGGAAACTTTTTAGGAACATCCCGGTGACTTAGAACAGAGAGTCTGCTAAGTCTGGTAGTTGGTCTGCTGCCTGCACGGACGCTTGACGTGAAGGGCACACAGCTCCCCTGTGCCCACCACAGTTGCTTCTAGACCTGATCTAAAATAAGCTGGCCTGGCTCAACGGGGCTAATAATAACAGCACTTGCTGTGTGCTTGCCGTGTGTCATGGCATTGTGCCTAGTGCTTTAAATATGTTGTCTCCTTTAATCCTCTCTCACCCCCGAGAATGGGAGCAAGGGGCTGGCATATGGGAATCCTCACCATGTGTCTGACACGCAAGTAAATATGCTAAATCCCTTGATCAGCATTTTTTTAAGATGGCTACTGTTAACAACACTTGCACTGTACAGAGGAAGAAACTGAGGCAGGGAAGGTTAAGTGTGTTCTAGTTAAGCCCAGTAGTGAGAGGAAAGGAGTTAGGATCTGTGAGACGGAGTCTATTGCGATAGAGAAACTGTGTGATCTCGAACAAGTTACTTAGCCTTTCTGAGACTTCTAGAAGGAAGACTGTGCTGGTAGCACCTGTGTCTGAAGAGGGTTGTGAGACGTAAATGAATGAATATTTGAAGAGCACTTATAATAGAGCTTGGCATGCAGTCCTGTTTGAAATACACCTCTGTCTGTTGGGTAAAAATAGACGAAGTCTGGCTCCAGAGCGTGCGCTCTTCGCCTTCGTTCTGTGTTCCTTGATGTGTGTGACTCTGTCTCTGCTCTTTGACTGGGGTGTAGGCTGGGACTTCAGATCCACAGTGCCCTCCGTCCAGTAGGCTAGGCTAGGAAGGGGATAGTCACAGGCGGTGTAGAGATGGACCTCAGCCCCTCCACACCTCCGTGGAAGCTGTCCACCCCAGGTGTCAGACTCTGTGACAGCCGGTGTGGAAGGACAGATGCAGGTGGTTGGTGTGTTTTCTGTGCTGGTGGCTCCTGGCTTGGTGAAAGTTGCCGTAAACTCTTCAGGCACACTCCTGTGCCAATCCAGATCTCAGACCCATGACCAGCAATCCTGAGACTTTAAAACTCATCAACATCACACAGGTGAAAATGCAGATTCCCAGAACCCTAACCCTCCTCCAGGCACACCAGGTAAATAATGCTGCTGTCTGTTGACCACCCTTTGAGAAAAGAGCCTCCAGTGTGGACAGAGTACCGCTGACAGTCCTGTGTCTACCAACGGCCTAGCATCTGGGAGAAATGCAGGCTCCCACATCAGGACGTGACTGGACAGCAAGGCTGGTGTGAAGAGGCCTCTAGGTAGATGTGACCTATTCCTGCCAGTCCAGGGCGTCTCACTTAGCTTATGAAAGAGAAGAGAAAGCGATAAAATACGCTCCAAGCTAAAGAGGCTTATTAAAAACGAAACAACAACAACAAAAAGCCCTCTAGTTTGTAAAAGATTTCCACAGTGAGCAGAAATCACGAAAGCAAAAGGGCCTGACTTATTTCTGCTGACTGGCCTGTATCATTTCATAAGCAGGAGCCCTGGGCCAATATTCTTAGCAACAGTTCTTGATTCAGTGATAAACTGAGATAAGGGTAATCAAACTTCATGCTTCAGGGCACCAGGTGATTGCCTGCTGTGGTCAGAATGGAACTCTTCCCCTGGTGCTTTGCACAATTGACTAGACACATTAGACAGGTTTCTGCCATGCTTGGGAGAGTTGGGGCTGGAGGCTGAAACTCCTGGCCGATCCCACCCGGGAAAGAGTGTGTCTGGAGCATGCGGCCCCATCACCGTGTGGCTTCATCATTATCCGTTATTCTCATCCTACATAGCTGATGCATCTATGGACTGATAGAAGGCACAGCTTGAGGTCAGGAGCCCCTGCACTTAGAAGCAGCTGCCTTGCCCTCTATCCGTGCTCGGCAAAGCCAGTTTCCTCATCGGATGCTGCTCTGCTGCCCCGTGAAATCGTCTTGAGCATCAGATAAAACAGTGCATGAACATGGAAGTGCTGTTTAAATGTAAGGTGCCATTACACACAATGAAATCACTGCTTATTGTAAACAACAATCTGTGCATTTATGCCGGGTAATATCATGGGCCTAATGACTGAACACTGAGTTCTTAATCTGTGCGGAGCACTGAGGGACTTTATTTACATTCGCTCAGGGACCTGCATCGGTGCTTTGGGACACTGACTTGTTTTATTCCCATTATGTAGAAAACAACACTAATTCCTCCGAAATGTCACCTGCCATAGATGGCTGCAAACCATAACCTAAGACAGTTGGGATGTATTACTTGATAGTCAGAAGGAGTCTGAAGTCTGAGGTGTGTGTCAGTAGGCTCGAAGCAGGGCATGTCAGTGCCAGGAGGTCTCTTACAGCCTCCGAGGTTGTGTTTAGTCCTTGCTTGTTGTCCCTTCCTCCAGTTTTGCAGTTATTCTCCGTCTTCTACTTCAGAATGGCATCTCTGGCTTGCCAGATTCCCTCTTCTGCATTTTCTAGGACCATCACAAGTACTTTGGTACAGATGATTCAGGATTGGTTCCCAGATTTAAGGTCCCTAGCTTAGTTTCCCTCTTGCCAAGAAGGTCAGGGTAGTTACAGATTGTGGGAACTCAAGTGTTACTTACCACTTCTTAAGGGTGGGGACATTACTCTGCCAAGCATAGTTCAGTCCCCGTGAGGACCCTGAAGTAGTAGAGTCAGAATTTCTGCCCAGTTCTGACTTTGAAGCCCATGATCCCAACCACTTGCCATAAACCTCTTCAGTTGAACTGGTGGAGCAAACAGTAAAACCATGAGGCATGAGCGGTGAGAAATCGCTGGGTTGCTCTTAGAAGAGTCAATTGGGAGCTTTGAAATAGAGTCTTGGTAGTTGGTGACAACCCAGACATTACCTATACTGATCTTATTTCTGCTACGCATTTGTGTTTTTGTTTGTTTGCTTTCCTGAGAGCAGGTATTTACTAACTGGATGGAAAGGGGCTCATGAGGTCACTTGCCTTTCTCTGAAAAAAAGAAATGGCCAAATAAAGCAGGGACAATTTGGGGACCTGGGCCATTTTGAAGCTTGAAATCTGTGGGAAAGTATTTCAGAGGAACTGTCCACTCAGCAAGGGTAAATGGAGAAAGTGTCAGGAGCAACTGTCTTGTCACCTGCTGATTTTGGCACTGCCTCTTGGCCAACTGGATGGAGTTTCTCAAGCAAGACTGTTGTACCCCATCCCTGATGACCACGACTGTCTCTGGCTTATGAAGCTTGACGTCCCCAAAGGCCAGTTATTCAATTAGGAGTCTGTGTTCTGCTAGAATTTGAAGAACAGTCAAAAGATGTCAGGGTCCCTCTTCTGTCTTATGTGTAAATTCAGTTATAATTTTGAAAGTCAAAACTATATTTGAAAATGGATTAAAAGTTCAGGGCTAGTAGTCTGGAAGCTAGCCTTGTCGGGCACCAGCCTGATGCCTGGCATAGGCCCCGGCCTAATTAATGACCATCATTTTCTTTTTAGAACAAAGTGAATTGGAGGGCGAAATAGTACCTAGAACCTTCCAGGTTCTATAATGCTACATTTATCTCCATATTGTATCTTCCTCAGTTGTAAGAGCAAAGGCGGTAGTGATTTAACAACCGAGTCCACAACATGAGTACGACACAGTTGTTATGTGCATACGGAGACCCACAACAGATAGCCTGACTTTTCAAATTTATTACTGTCATTTACATTTTACAGCACTCTGTCTTTTTCTTTGGGGATCACTTACACTTCATTGCTGTTAATATAGTTTTTAGACTCAATTTTCAGAAATACATAGATAATATTTTCAGTTAGCAATAACTGCACCTCATTCAGCTCTCGGGAGTTGCTAGGATGCTGTAGCACAGTTTCTCGGTGTGTAATTTTCACTTTAGTCCCTGAAGAGCCATCCCCCCTTCCAACATGTAGCAGAGAGAGGGCAGAGGAGTTTCAGAGTACAGAGCCGGCCCTGGCTTATGGGCTGTGACTGTTTTAGATTGTATTGCAGAAAATTTTAGGCTGGCATCCAAAGTCAGAGAGAGAATGTCTTTATTGATTAGCAAAATCTTTTATGAAAAAGGAGGGGGTGGTAGCCCAAAACAAATTTGTCATTTTTGATTGAATGCAGTAGTCCCCAACATCCATTGGGGAATTCATTCCAGAACCTCCATCAGTGGGTGCCTGAAACCTCAGCACCTTGAATGCTATATATACCATGTCTCCCCTATAGAGATAAATACCTGTAATAAAGGATAATGTGTAAATTAGACTCAGTAAGAGATTAACAACAATAGCTAATTCCAAATGGAAGCATTGCAGTAAGTAGTACACACTAATAAACGCTGTGTTAATATGGTATCTTTCAAAACATCTTTGCTGTATTTTTGCTTTTGCCTTACATATGGCTTCTCTCAGGCACACCTCAGCTGTCTAGATCGCTGTTAGACTTTGAAGTCATTACTGAGTCAGAGAAAGGGTTTCTTGGGCTGAGCACTGTTAATATCAGCAGCCATCCAGCTGATCATTGAGACAGCTGCTAAGTGGCCAGTAGGCTTCCATAGTGTGGTGTCCCTGGATAGAGAGATGATTCCTATACCAGCTGGGATGGTGCCCTGGTTTCATTTCCTGTTGCTGTGATAAAATACCCTGAAAAAAAGCCAGTTCAGGGAGAAAGGGGTTCCTTGGTTTCCAGTTCCAGGTTGTAGGACGGTCAAGGCATCAGGAACTCCCTGCAGCTACTTGCATCGTATCCAGAGTCAAGAGCGGAAAGCAGTGGCTGAATGCTGGCCTGCCTGTGCTCAGCTTTCCCCACCCTTACACACTGCAGGATCCCATTTCCAGGAAATGATGCCACCAACAATGGGCAGGATTTCCCTCCTCAATTAACTCAGTTGAGAGAGAGAGAGAGAGAGAGAGAGATTATCTCTCACAGAGGTGCCCTAAGGCCAGCCTAATGCAGTCTCTTCTAAAACTTCCTCCCTTCCCAGGCAGGTCTAAATTATTATCACAAGACAGGACGAGGCTGAGTGTGATAGCTGAGACTTCCTCACGTGACTCAAGGGTACTTGATGTAAAACTGGCGGGTCATTTGTTTCTGGAATTTTCCGGCTGATATTTTCAGACCAGACTTGGCGATAGGTGCATGAAAGCCCAGAAAAGCGGCCCTCTGAATAGGAGAGAATTCCTGTTTCCTTTAACAAATATGCCTCTTTACAAAGCTTGCTAGCATTTAATCCAGATGCTCTCTGCAGTCTTAGCTCCCTGGACTGTCCAACTCACTGAAGAGAAGATGAGGAGGTCCAGCCCCGGTGCAAGCTTGGCGCGGACCATTGCTCAGTTCCCACCACTGGAACTGGAAACTTGGTCACATTTTCCCTCAAGTAATCTTACTACCTTCATGATTTTACCAAACTCAGAATTATGAAAAGTAACTATGCTATTATAGAGACATCCTGTACACTAGTGTGTGTCAGTCTAGATTCCTAAAACCGGGAGGTCTGTACTCCATACAGAGCTCTTGAACAAGAACCTCCGAAGTCAAGATAGACAGAGATGGAAACCCTGACCTGTGTCCGGTGGATGTTAGAAATTGAGTAGATAGTCGCTCTGAGGCTTGGTTTCCCATCCTGGAAAATGGAGAAAGTGTTCTTAAAGAGACATAAAACCATTGCACACCTGCATGGGAGCCAACCTTGGCGTCGTTGGAACTCCATGCTGCTCCAGGTGCCGGGCTTTCTGTGATGAGAATGCTGTGGGCTGAAAACAGAACTGGGGTTCAAAGGTGCCTCGTGTCGTGTTATAAGGAGTCCCCAGATGCGCTGGCTTTGAGCTCAATTCATTCTTTAGCCCTAAACAAACTTAGAAAGGTTTGGGTGTTTTCCGTGGCCTTTCCTGGGACAACTGTTTTCAGGTTCCTACTACCTGGCTTTCAGGTGAGAATCCAGCAGATCCAGAGAGGCCAGTCTTGTCAGAATGGCTTGGCAAGTGACAGACTTCCCTCCCAAATCTGGAGTCTAAGCCAAGGTTCGACAAGAGAATGGGACTGTCGTGAGTGTCCCAGGTGGGGGAGACGGGCACACTCCTGGCACCGTGGGTAAAAGTAGTATTTGGTTACCGAGCTTTTACAGCTATACCTTGTCACATATCCATGCTACGTTTCTGCTCTATACATTACAACAGTATAGTTGTGGGTGCATCCAGACAATACAAGTTTCGTGGTTGGCAAGGAATATTTTTTTCTCCATTATTTAAATGTTTTACACACCTGAAATAGAAATTACACTTGACTAGGCAGTTAAAAATATAGAAAGTGTTTGACACTGGAGGAAAATGCTACCAAATGTGGGCTCAGTATAAAGCATACGTTTGCTTTCTGCATGCTTCCCTCTCTTCCCCGAAGCTTGTTTAAGACGAGAAACAAGGACCCCCTGCCAGATTAACTTGGAAACATCACAGTAAATATAGTCATAATTATAAAGGCGCTTTCATCTGCTGAGAGTCAGTAACGCTAACCGGGTTTTCTGAAACACTGAGACATTTCATGATTGTAAATTCACAGTTTTCTCCTGCTCCTACTTAAAGGAAAAAAAAAAAGCCATTAACCCCTGAAGCCCCAAGTTCAAGTTTACAGTGATGAGTCCTGTGTCTACCAAGGAAAGTCACTGCTCCTTACTTAAGCTTCTTTCTCACAGAGTGGAGTCTGCCACAGGTACCTAAATGCAGTTCGTCTGCATAAGCTTTCTTATCCTTTGTCCATTTTTAGCCCCTTTCTTCCTCGTACAGTTAAACAATAAATCAGGTCTAAAGTACCATAAAACCTGGGCGAGGAAGCCCCGCCTCTACCTGTCTTTGTACAGCTGATCTGCCTTTGCATGGAGCTATAAAAATTAACTACCTAGATTATCAATATCTGTGATTTCTACTTTGGGTATTTTATAGTTGCATTTTTTTGCGCACCAAGGTGAAACATCACTCAGGCCTTATCAAGGAAGTATCGCCTCGTAAAGGAGGACAGTGGCTCTGCCTCCACTCCTTTGTCTGTGTATCCTTCACAGTTTCTTTCCCAGCTCTTGAACCCATTATCCTAAATGCTCCTAAGCTAAATGCTACTGAACCTCTCGGGAGTCTCATTTTCGCCTCTGATGAATTAGTGTAGTGATTCTGCCTAACAGGAACGGCGTGAGCTGTTCCCACTGTACCTGATGGAAAGCACTTGGCATGGGATCCAACGAGTTGTAGTAGGTTTACCAGTGTCAGCCTTGTTTTCAAATCAAAGATGTGTGGCGATACATGAAACCATTCATGTAGGAAAGCCTTCGAGACCTTTGTGTATAGGTTGGCTACACGCAAACCTTATTTGGATGGTTACTTAAAAATTCACAAAGAAGGAGAAATGACACAGACAGGTCTGATCAGAACGTGGCATTACTGAAGCCCTTCAGGGCCACTCTACCACACATAACTTACCACTCGTCTGGTAGACACAGTTCTGGCCATGCCAAACATTTACTATGCTGCACGATATTCTATGATTATGATGCAGATAATGGACTAAGTACAATGAGTTATGGAATCAGCCCAGCCTATCCTTGGATCTTAGTGATTTTTTTTTTAGATGATACCATGACCCTTAATATTCTTGCTTATTTATTTGTTTATGCCATGATTTTTTTTAAACAAAATCCATTTTCTGTCATTAAAATCTGTCTTCCTTTTTGCCTCAAAAAACAAAGTGAAGGAGCATATGCTAGAATAATTGCTAACAGGGTCAGCTATGTGGGCATGTGACCTGTGCATGGCACTTGGCCCTGCCTTGCTAAGAATACTCTGTCGTTACCATCTTAACATTCCTAACAGACCCCTTTTCCACTGTGCCTGGGCCCTGCCAATTGCTTGACTGGCCCTGAGGCTCTGTGCTGGCTGAGGAGGTTTAAGCTAGAAGGACTCGCTAACCCTCGGTCTGAGATCCCACTGTGTCAACCGTCCAGGAAGCCCCCTAAGTTTTCCAGGCCTTGGATTTTGTTGTAAATGAAGACATGATCTTCACACTTTAAAAGAGTAAGCTATAAGTAATACGCTGGCAGGCCAGAGTTTGGGTTTTGTCTGTAGCAACCGTGCTCTCTGAACTAGAAATTGGGACATAGGGATTATGGGACCAAAAGAATCATTTGAAATTAGGACTTCTCTTGGGACAGTTGCTGTCTTTGATGTCTGGTAGAGGCCTGCACACTGTAGGTGGCTTTTCCAGCACGCAGTCAGATTAATGTGCCCTGGCATCATTCTGCTCTTCGCACTTGGATCTGTCCTTTCCTCTCTATAGATTTTACACTAAGTTCCCCAAGGAGACTTAACTCGCTCCTGTGCTTTGGCCATACTTTAAAAAATAATCTATATCCAAGACCTTAAAAGTCTCATATACAAGTATCAGCATCCTTCAGAATTGTCTAGCTTCATGCCAGGACTCTGGCATGAGTGCTAGCCAATCGAAGCAGTGCTGTGTTCATCACGGTACCGCAGGAATGCCAGCTCTGGGTATGTTCCCTGTCATCTTACGTTAGCTTTCAGGGAAGGCACAAGTATAGCCCATGGGCCAAGCAAATTCTTGAGAAGGTGTGTCTAAGGTGCAAGAGGGAAGGGCTGCCATTGATGTGTTAGGTCTGGCTGGCTCGTTCATCCTGGCAGAGCTCTTTGGGCACCGCTACATGTGAAACATCAACCCATGTATAATAGCAGACACGGACTTCTCATCAGGTTGAGGCCCCTCGGAAACATCAGGACTTAAAGCCCAAAGAGTGCCTGCTAACTTAGCTGGGGTTCCAACAGCACTTTTAGATGCACTGTCAGTGCTACCTGCAACTACCTTAATGTGTGCAAACTTTAAGACTTTTATTTTTTCATATGGGTGTGTGTACGTGAGTGTATGCCATAAATGTGCAGGAACTCACAGACCCCAGAAGATGGCTTCAGATCCCCTAGGGTCGGAGTTATAGACAGTTAAGAGCTGCCAGATATGGGTGCCGGGAATCGAGCTTGGGTCCTTTAGTGTTCTTAACTGCTGATTCTCCAGCCCCTTGAGCGTACTTTAGATCGGGGAGGTGGGGGGAAGAATATTATAATCTGAGCATCTCCGGTCACCCACCTAAACACTAGCATCAAAAGCTTGCCTCTTTGCTTGGCAAACAGATGGCTGCCTTGTTTCAACAGAGGGATGGGCAGCCTTTTGCCATCTCATGCCTGGCAGAAGCCTGGATAACTGAAGTCACGGTGTCAGGAGCCTGAGTCAAAGGAATGACACTTAGTATTATGATGTGTGTGTGTTTTTTATTAGTTTTTACTGTGACACCAGTTCATAGGTTTTAATGTAGATTATTTTAAGCAACTAAAAGTGTAGATTGAGGCAGAGAAGCAGAGCACTATACCATATCGTTGGATCTTGTAAAAGGTATTTATTTAGACAGTCTTCAGTGTATAGCCAAGGCTGACCTGCAGTCTCAATCTTCCTGCCATAGTCTCAAGTGGGCAGTTTATTTAATCTCTTAATTTAACCATACTTAATTTAGTTGTACACTAGTAGAGAATGTCTTGACAGCTGCCTGTTTTCGGTATGCAGGAGGGAGGTGCTTAGCGGGGAAGGCTTAGAACAGAATGAAAATTTGTATTTCCTTTCGTGAGATATTTCACCAATCCTTCGTGGATTGGGCTCTGTTTGGTCAGTTTTTACTTTGGGTTTGGGGCTTTTGCTTTGCCATTTTTTTTATTTTTATTTTTTATTTTTTTTTTGTGTGTGTGTGTGTGTGCATGTTTGAATGTGTGTTGTGACTATATCTGCGTGTGTGCAAATGCAGATGCAGGCCTCAGGCTGAACTGTGAGTCTTCCTCAGTCACTTTCTACTTATTCATTAAGGTGTGGTTTTACTATTGAACCCAAAGCTCACTGCCTTAGCCAGTCTGTCAGGCTGGCTTGCTCTTGTAGGCGTGGAGGTTGGGTCCTCATTTGCTGTCTTCCCAATTCTAGAGTGACAGACAGGTTTCCATGCCCATCTGACACCTACATGGGTGCTAAAGATTTGATATCTGGCCCCAGTCCAGTCCTCGTGCTTGGTCTGACAGGTGTTTTCACCATGAGCCATTTTCCCAGCACCAGTTGTTTGGTTTGGTTTGTTATTTTGAAACATGTTCTTGCTGTATAGCCTTCATTGGTGCTCTGAGACTCACTCTGTAGATCTGGCTGGCTTCGGACTTGTGCTGATCCTCTTGCCTCTGCCTTACAAGTTCTGGGATGGCATCTGAGAGCCACCACATCCAGTTTCACCGTTGATGGTTTTCTGAGTCAACAGCTTTAAAACCTTGGTTCCATTCACAACCCCTTTCCTGAGGAGCTTTGACAGGCCCCTGGGTATATGAGTGTATGCCTTGGGTGTATGGTCTTATAAAATAAATACACAGATCAAACGTTTGTTGATAATGAAACATAAAGAAATTGATTTTGAAATTATTTTTGGTTTATGTATAATTTTACAATTTATTAAAGAAAAAAGCAAGCTGCGTACTAATGAGATAGAGGTGCTTGTTTATTTCTACATACAGAATTAATTCCTAGCTGAATATTTGACATAGAGTATCTTCAACATTTTTAAGAGGTGTTTAATACTTTGGTCTTATAATAGTTAATGCTGAGAACACCCCTTGACATAAACATGTGGTCCAAAATGGGAGGTTTATGTTCAGGGCTATTTCAGAAACTGTTGCAAATTCTCTTCTAATCTCAAGCCAAAATTCACGTAAGAATTTAATTTTTTAAAGTGAAAATGCAAGTTAACAACTCGAACAGCAGTGTTTCAAGTCAAATGTTTTTAAAGTCTAATGCAGTACAGTCTGAAGTTACGCTGGTTTGTACTTTAAATGCTTAGGAACTACAGCAGGGAAATACTAAAAGCAACTGGTTTTTGGAAACTATTAGCGTTCGATAAGAGCAGAAAACCGTGTTACAGTAACAACACTGTACAACATACAGTAGGCTCAATCGCAGCCAGCGTGCTTCCGACATCTTTCGGCAGTGCTAGGTGGCCTGATGTTAGGCACAGCAGCACGAGCCAGGAGGATGCATTAAGAACAAAGGCTGTGGTGAGGTCCTATGTCACAGCATGGCAAATGCTACCAGAAATACCTCCAACTCGTGGCATGCTGGGTTTTCAGTTCCTTGTTGCACATTCAGAAGCCTTTTGTTGACACCACCACATTCAGTTATGTGACCCCATATGGGGTCAGGACCTACATTTTGAAGAGATGTGGTCTAAGGGCTATGTTTACAAGTATTGAGTGGGGTGATTGGACAACAGCCTACGGAGATGGCTGTGTGCTGACCTGTTGCGGTGACAAATAAAGGCAGGGACACAGCTCAGCCTTCTCTGCTCTGATATGTGTCTTATGCGTGACAACTGGGGCTCATAGTGACCAAGTTCTGCAGTAGACTCAGAGTTCCAGCCGCCATCGCCTTCAAAGCAAATGGAAACAATCCAGCCGTATAAGATTGTTTCTGAAAACAAGCAGTTAATGATTATTTACACATTCCAATAGAAGTTATATGCTGCAGAGAATCTGGTCACATACCTGGGTCCTGATGTTGTAGGGTGATGGTCCCAGTGAAGAGCAAGGAGCTGGCAGAGCATTCTGTGTCCAGGCATGATCATCAGGGCTTCACCAGGAGACTGGGGGTTTGGAAGTGCCTGATTTTCCTTGGGTATTTTCCTATGTGTGATTTTACAGGGCAGGAAGGAGATCATAACATTTGAGCAACTGGTCTACCAGTGATTTTGGTTTTCAAGAGTCAAATGCTTAGTTGCAGTGGGTTTTGCATTTTTGGGTTTTTTTTTTGTTGTTGTTGTTTGGGTTGTTTTTTTTTTTTTTTTACTAGATTTTGGTGATATAGATCTGACCACTAAGGTATCCATAACAGGTTTTGTTCTTCTATGTAACTATAATTTTTAACTTTATGTAAAAGTTCCCATAATCCTGATACCAACAGAAAAATGTGATTTTTTTTTAATTTGCCGTGGATACTTATGACAGTTTGAATAAGGATTATGTTAAAAATGGGAAATGGAGCCTGGAGAGATGCCTCAGTAGTTTTAAGGACTTACTGCTCTTGCAGAAGACCCAGGTTTGGTTTCCAGCACCCATATAGGCTCACAACAGCCTGTAACTCCAAATCCAGGGAATCTGATGCCTTCTGGCTTTCAAGGGCACCAGACATATACTTGTGCATATACACATGAGAGCTAAGCACTCATATATATAAAAACAAATGACACCTGTCTTCATGAAGAAACACTCAGCTTGTGTCACTAGACAGTAACTTTATTTACTTAATGGTGCATTTCCTCCTCGCCTTTGTGGCTCAGATTTTTCTGGAACTTACTGTATAGTCCATATTAAGCCTGCCCCTGCAGCAATCTTCCTGCCTCAGCCTTTGAATGCTATGATTACAAGCATGAACCACCATATCAGACTTCTCTCTGCTTTTTATTGTTAAAAATTTACAAAGTATTATTTTAAGGGGAAATAACTCAGAAATAACCTTTCATGGTTTTCTATTTTCTGCTACTATGTATCAGTTTCTATATAGCTGTGATCAGGAATATAAATATGTAATTTTGTATTTTTCCCACTTAGCATTACATCATACATCGAAGATTTAATTTTAATCTCATTATTTTTTTACTCCATAAGTCTGATGAAATAGACTTTTATCTAAACTTTATATGTTTAAATATGCTGTTATCTCTTTATTTTGTTGTCAATAAGTATCTTCCTGTATTTTTTTCCTCCTACTTTAGATTATTTGCTTGTGATAAATTGTCAGAGGTCAAACTAAGTTAAAGACTGGCAATTTTGATGTGCACACATGTAGGAAGGGGGAGTGTTACACCTCAACAGATTATTTTTCTTTTTTGTTTTGTTTGATTCTTTCCTCTCCTTTTCACTTTGCCATCACTACCCTAGGGTGGTATCTTAGAAGCAGGGCACCATTGTAGATTACCGAGTCTGTGGCTGGCCTAGTGTTTAGACTGCTCTTTTGGTAGCATTCAGAGTACCTTCCTGCACCGAAGTCACTAGAGCGGAGTGGTACTCTATGTAGGTACCAGCTCGACCTGTCTGTGTTCGATAAGTTATACAGGTGTTGTCTTCAGCAATGGGACCTTGGTGTCAGTTTGTGGAGAGCAACATGTGGTCGTGGCAGTAGCCTGAGTTATTTGGGAGTTCCCATGGGATCCCTTTGGCCAACAACTCAATTAGATGTAACCCAATCCTGGTACTGGAAGTTTCATCTGGTGGTACGAGATAGCCAGTTGGGATTTTCTCTCCCCAATTATTTGATTTCATTTAGGTTGCCTTCGTATAGGTATATATTTTAGGAAGTTTCTACTGTGATAACTTTTTCCATACTTCCCCTCACATGGCCCTTAGCTGTCTCTGCCTGTATTCCCTCCCTTGTCTCCTCCCCACTAGATCTTGCTGTTCCAGGTCCCCATCCAACCATCCATCCATCCATCCATCCATAACAATCCCATAAGCTTTTCCTAACAAGCTCTGTACCCTTAGTTCTTTATTCTATACCTAATCTTTGTGGTTCTATGGATTGTACCTTGAATATTAATTAAGAGCTAATATCCACATATAAGTGAATACATACTATATTTTATCTTTCTGGGTCTGGGATGTCCCACTCAGAGTGATCTTTTTTCCCTACTTCATCCATTTGCTTGTGAAACTTTATGATTTCATATTTTTTAACTATTGAGTAATACTCCTTTCTATAAATGGCACTACATTTTCTTTATCCATTTTTCTGTTGAGGCACATGTAGGTTGTTTTTTATTTCTGGGTATTATGAGTAGACTGCAGTGAACATGGTGGAGCAAGTGTTTCTGTGGTAGGATGACATCTCTTTACGGTAAATGCCCAAGAGTGGTATATCTAGATCTTGGTGTCGATTGATTCCCGTCTTCCTGAGATGTCACTACATGATTTCTATGGTAACTGTATAAGTTTACACTCCCACCAACAATGGAAGAATGTTCTTTTTACTCCACATCCTCACCAACATGAGCTGTCACTTGTTTTATTGATCTTATCCATTCTGACAGGTGTAAGATGAATCTCAAAGTAGTTTTGATTAACAGTTTCCTGATGGCTGTGGATGTTGAACATTTCTTTGTTTCTCAGCCATTTGAGTTTTCTATTAAAAATTTTTTCTTTAGATCTGAACCCCATTTTTTATTGGTTTATTTGTTTTCTTGGTTTATTTTGTTATCTGGTTTCTTGAGTTCATTATTATTTTGGCTATTAGCCCTCTATCAGATGTGTAGTTGGTAAAAATCTTTTCCCATTCTGTAGACTGCGTTTGTCTGAATGACAGTGTCCTTTACTGTGCGGAAGTCTTTCAGCTTCATGAAATTCTATTTATTAATTGTTGCTTTTAATGCCTGTGCTAATGGAGTTCTGTTCAGAATGTCATCTGTGCCAATTAGCTCAAAGCTATTCCCATTTTCTCTTCTATCAGGTTGACTATGTCCGGTTTCATGTTAAGGTCTTTGATCCATTTGGGTTTGAGTTTTGTGCAGGTGATAAGGCTGGATCTATCTTAATTCTTCTACATGCAGCCACTCAGTTTGACGAACACCATTTGTTGAAGATTTTTTGAAGACACAGGAACAAGACATTTTAAGGACACTGTCTTTTTTCCAGTGTGTGTTACACCTCAACAAATTATTTTCTAAAGTGTTTGTGCTGTTACCCTTCCATATGCAATGTGTTCATTTCATCCATATCATCCTTTAAAAAGAATAACTACTAGGCTCCCGGGTCCATCTCTCAGTGAATGAAGTGCTTGCTGCACAAGCTTTAGGACCTGAGTTTGTATCCCCAGCATCCAGAGAAAGGCAGACATGACCAATGCTCACCTGTAATTCCAGCAGTGAGAGGCGGAAATGGGAGAATCCAGAGCTCACTAGCAGTGCAGCCCAGTAAGTCAGTAAACTTCAGTTTCCATGAGAGACCCCCATCTCAAAAGAACGTGAAGAGTAATAAAAGCATTCCATGTAAAACTGGCATCCACATATGCACACACTAATGCATACGCCATGCACACACAGGCTCATACACACCTAATGTCCCTCCAAGCAAAGCTACTTGACCTGTGTGAAATCATACTTCCTTAAGCTAATATTTACTTCTATGATTGCTAACAAGGAGCCTGATTTTATTTTTTTGAAGACACAGGAACAAGACATTTTAAGGACAAACTCCATCCTGGGTAAGACGTAGACTAGCATGAAGGCTGCTGGACAATTCTCAGAGCACTGGGCTCTGACCAAAGTCACTGTGTCCGCAGGGTGCCCAGCGCTGACACCTAATTTCACTCTTCTGCTGAACTTAGAGGAGCAAGCAAAGGAAATGCTATTTCAGGACAGGGACAATAGTGAGACAGTCTAGGAAAGGATTTACACACACACAAACACATACACACACACACACCAAGCTCAGGGTGGAGGGCATCCCCGACCAAACTACATGGGCGATCGTTCCAAATCCTAGCATTTGAAGTCGCACGCTTGCCAATTCTCTGTGTTTAGGCAGAGCTCAGGAGAGACTCTGCTCTGTTCCAACTAGTTTCTGAGGTAGCATGGCTGAGACTGGAGGAGCCAGTCTTGAGGTGATGACGACCGGACCTGGTGCCGCCCATCAGCAAGATGTTTCCTTACAGCTAAGAGCCGCAGCCTGTCTCTCTCTGCAGTGGATCTGGCCACGCAGGCTTCTCCGTGGCAATTTGGGCTTCCTTCCACTACTACGGTGGCTAGGTTCCCACGACAAACATTAAGATATGGGCGCTACCCCATTATTATGTCTTATGTCAGAACTGGCGCTAGCATCCCTTCAGCCAAATTCTACTCCAGTTGGCAGATTCACAGAGAGGGCTCACTCACTTTCAGAGGTGGAGAATTTGAAAACATCTGGCGATGATGTGCCTAAGCTGTCATACAGTGTTTCTAGTTCTTTGGGAAGCTGGAAATCTGGGCCATGGAACACCTGTGGCAAGGAGGGATCGTGTGCTTGCCTCTGTACCACTGCTTCTTAGAGACTCGAGGAGAAGGTTTTCTGTGCATCTAAAATACCTTCTCTGCTGCAAGGACTCCAGCCCAGCCTCTTCTGAGCTGATTCGGTGCCCTGTTAGTCTATAACAGTTCTGTCATCCACCCTGCAACCTGCCATAAGAAACCAGGCTGTGTGGCTTCTAGCAACCTATTACCCTTCTCTGTTAAGACAGATTGAAGGGTTGGGGCCAAGTGTGTGGTGTACCTCCTAAAGAAAAAAGGCGTCCCATATATGTGTTGCTGTTAATCCAGGGGAAATTCTTAACCTTTGAATGTGCTGGCTGCTGCCTTAAGAGAACCCCACCCAACTACTGAATGGTTGATTTCAATGTCTCTATTGCTAGTTATACTGGCTAGTTTTTATGTCAACTTGACCCAAGCTAGAGTCATCTGAGAGGAGGGAACTTCCACTGAGATAATGCCTGCAAAGGGTGAAGCTGTAGACAAGCCTTTAGGGCATTTTCTAAATTAGTGATTGCTGTAGGAGGGCTCAGCCCCCTGTAGGTAGGGTCACCCCAGGCTGGTGGTCCTTGGTTCTACGAGAAGATGAGCAAGCTAGGAAGCAGGGTTACTCCATGGCCTCTGCCTCCGGGCTCCTGCCTTGCCTGAGTTCCTGTCCTGACTTCCATTGATGATGAACAGTGGTGTGGAAGTGTAAGCCAAATAAACCCTTTCTTCCCAAGTTACTTGTGGTCATGGTGTTTCATCACAGCAGTAGAAACCCTAAGACACAGCTCTTAGGAAATTGTTTGATCTGCAATTTCTTAAGCCTGTCTTCCAGAATATGTTCCAGGGAGAAAATCTGAACCACAGAAGGCAGTGGTGAAATAACTAGAAGTTCTTCTGAAACACACGAGTAACATAGGGCAGGAGACAGAAAAACAGTCAGGCGTCATGCTGCTGAAGGTAGTACTTGCAAACATCGCTACTGCTGGCATGTATTTGCATTATTTTAAAGATTTTTTTTTTTTGTCTATCAGATCTGTGCCCTTTAAAGTAACTGTGTATTGTAGATCTAGCTGGTTTTCCTGTTGTAAGATGTAAGGTGTTTCTCCAGTGTCACAGATACTAGCAGGTGAAGCTAAAATATTTGTATTGTATTTATTGGTTGGCTAGTTTTTGTTTCTGAGGTGCTGGGGACAGAACCGACGACCTTGTGTGTATAGTGCAGGTACTCTACTACTGAGCTACACTGCCAGCCCTAAATTAGTTTAGAATCAAAACTTGTTCCTTCTCTCGGTTTTATGGGGATGCTGTTTCTTGGATGTGGCAAGAAGCTGGGCCATCATCCAGGAGAGCCTTCCATGTTGACATTTTTTAAAAGTCTACTGACTAGGAGTAGGGATGGGAATGCCTGTCTCACTGGGCTTTGTTGTTGAAAATAGAAAGTTCCAGAAGTAGACAAGCCTTGCAGAATAGTGCAGGCATGCTATGTGCTTCCCAGCATGCCACCTCTGCCAAATCAGCCAAAAGAAGTTGCTAAGGAAACCTCTTAATTTGAAGGGCCTGGGAAGAGGGGGCCCTAATCTTTTGACACTCGGCTTGTCTCCAAGGATGTTGGAGCAACTGAGCCAAGAGCGTTCAGAACTCTGTCTCCTTCAGACTGGAGGTTACTCCAGCCTTCTCAAGCCCAGTAACCACCTAAAGGCATAGGTGTTGGTGGGTGGTCAGGGAGAGTCCTCTGCCCAGGGCTGACACTTGACTGGGAAGGTGAAGGGAGGAGAAACAGGTGGGACTGGCGCTCTCCAGGCTTTGACAGCTGTGGCCTCCGGCCTGGCTTCCGGCAGTGACCTCCTCCCAACTTTTTTTCATAGCTTCGATTTATTTACTTTTCTGGTAGCTACCTGTCAAGTCATCTGACTAGAGGAAGAAATGTGGGCAATGTTCCTGTCTTAAAAATAATAAAACTGAGCTAAAAATAGGAAAAAGATTTCTTTAAAGATTTAAAATTCCTTTCCCTTGTCATTTTCCTTTAATCAGTGTTAACTTTTCCTGGTCTACTAACCAAGTCCTCAGACAATGGCGTCTGACATACTTAAGGTCTACTGTGTTGTCTTGTGACTGAAGACAAGTCACCTCTTCATTTCCTCATTGGTAAATTTGAAAAATGGCTCCTAGTGAGTGATCACTTAGCACAGGGCCTAGAACTCTGTTCAGAGTCAGCCCTGGCTTGCAGTGATCAATCATTGTTTCCCAATTACCAGCATCTGCATAGTATACAAAACTCTAGGATGTGTCACGTGGAAGCAAACCAAGAACATCGTGGGAAACTCCGCTCCTTCGGCGGGGCAGCCAGAGGGAAGAGCCTGGCAAGGCCTTGGTCCCTGAACTTGATTCTCTTCTGTGTGATAGAGCCTGCAAACTCACAGTTCAACCAGAAAGGCCGGCTAGTAGCTAGAGAGCATGCTAGCGGCCATAGCAAGTCCGTTGTTGTAGTAGTGCATGGAGTGCCCTGAAGAGCAGAGGGAGACATTGCCAAGCTGTGGATGGGTCTTAAGGAAGGACTGTAGTGCCCAAGAACTGTCTGCTCACCATCTCAAGGATGGTGGAGAAGAATGTTGGGAATTCCAGCAGGGCTGGGGGCTTGCAAAGTAACTGCTCCCTTGGACAGGAGCTTTTTCTCAGCTCAGACGGAAGCCACGCCAGTCTCCTGGGCTCTGCAAACTGTTGCTAAATAAAGCCCTGCTTGGATAGCACCTTCACGACTTAGAAAGTATTTTTACTTGTATTTTCTCACATGTCCCTCTAAAGTCTTAGTGAGGTGGTCAGCAGAGGCATACACCCTTTTGCCACCTCAGAGAAGGTAAGACTGGGAGCTGGGGGGCTCCCAGGAAGCCCCCGCTCATGCAGGGAGTTCCTCACGGCATGGGGTTGTCTTTATTCACGGACACCCTGTTTCTTTCTGGGACGGTAGAGAGACACCACACACTGAGAGGGTGCCACAGATGCACTGAGGTAGCTTTGAGGGCATGAGAGTTACGGTTAGAATACCTCAAAAGCACCCCTACCTGTGTTGCACATGGCCTCTGCTTTTAGTGCTCACTCATCTGAAGGCTGGCTAGGGTCTTCACCATGACCAATAAGGGAATGCAGCCCTGCCTCCCACTCCTTTTGGAAAGGCCACAGGAAGCCACTCACACCCCAGCCCAAGGCCCTCTTGTCTCCCCACCCCATCCCTGGTCCTGCTAGAACTCTTTGCCTGCCACCTCACTTTGTCCCTGTGAACTCTTAGATAAAGGGTCCCACACTCTTGCCTCCCTGGCTTTGTAATCCTTTCTTTTCATCAAAGAGCTGTAAATCTGTTAGGGTAGGAGGTGTAAAGGAAAGCAATCCACTTTTCCCTACTAAGGTAATTAGGCTAATTTCCTCTCGATGATTTTTCTATTGTTCGGGCTCTTTGCACGTCTATAGCCACATTGTGTTCTAGCACGGCCCCACCACCCCACCCCACCCACCCACCCACCCGTGGGACATTTCCAGTGGCTAGGATAGAATTTGAAGCTGTAGGCTTTAGGCTTTGTGGGGAATAAACCAGAGCCTACCCCTGGAACATTGTAAGCATCTGTGTGTATTCCAGGAATTGCAGAATCAGGGGCAGCCTGTGGTCAGACCCGTACCATAAGAAAGGGTGGCTCTCCAGTGATGGCCATAATTTAATGTTATAGTGTTTCTGTTCATAACTGGTAACGATTGGCGATGCTGCCACTTAACTGCCCTCTAGGGAAGAAGAACTGTTAGGATGAATACCTGTTGCAAGGGGACTTAATAGATTGGCACACAGGATACGGTCTGGATAGTCCAATAATGGCTGTCTTCATGTTGGAGAGACTGGGAGCCCAGTAACTTTTCCACTTATGAAGTGGCTACCTGAGCAGTTGCTGAAGGCCTAAGCATTCCTGGGAAGCCAGTGGTCTTGGTTCTTCGTTAGAAGCCCCACAAAACTGGATTATAATCGTGGTAAAGGAACAGAGACAGCAGCCACAACAGGGAAGATGAGCTCACGAGTGTCATGTTAAGGCAGGGTGAGCTACCCCTGGCAGGTGGTGCTGGCATCTACTGGGCCTCCCCACTTCACATCACCAGGTCAAAGAAATACTTTACAACTATGCGGAGCAGCTTAGCCTTCAGTTGCTTCCGGGTCCAGTCAAGTTGACTACCAAGGTTAACTATCTCACCATCATGAGGGAGAAATGCCCTTTGAAAGCTTCCCACCTATTTCTTTTCTTCATAAGGGGCAACGTTGGCCACAGTTCACTTTACCAAGCCTTCGTTCAGGAATTTGTTTCTAGACACAGATGGCATAGCTTGCAGCACCCAAACCAAGCCATGCTGCTCTGTGGTAAAGAAGAAGAAACATGGCACAGGGGGTTTGAACCTGTAGGAATTCTCTGTGAGAAGGACGAGGAAAGGGCTCCAGGTGGCGAGAAAGCTTCCGCAAGGGCAGAAGGCTGAAGGCAGCAGTTGTCAGAACTGAGTCTTCCCTTGTCCAGTAGACAGGGTTTTAAGAGAGGCCCCATCCATTGCTTCTCTCAGCTTCTTCTTGGGCACCATAATTGTAGGGCTTTGTTGGTGACATTGTGGAAACTATTGTTGACTACACAAGACTGTTCTGAGGCTCTCTGAGACCAGAGAGGGAGAGCAGTGCACAGTGGACCTCCTGAGGACAGATGTTCCGAAAGCCTCTGAGAAGCTATATGCCCTCAAGTGGTTCCTTAACCCCTGCTCTGTACCGCAAAGACTCATTCCTTTTTCAGCAAGAGGTCATGGAAACAGATGCCAGTTACCAGACACAGTTGTGGGTTCTAAAGATAAAGCATAGAACAGCACAGATACGACTTCTCTTCTCAGACCCTTGACATGAAGTTCGCCAGAGATCCTGTGTGTGCCTAAACCTTTAAGAGTTCTAAGAGCCAAAGTAGGTAAGAAATATTTCCTTTGAAAACTAAGATGCTATGTAAGTGGGAAAAAAACCACATTGCTTATTCTCTGAGCTATGCTGGATACTGCTGGAGAGTTGGCCGCCCCTCTTTCAGGCCAGGAGTAATTTATCAACTCTATCAACTGTGAAGTTGGGTACAGGGAGGGCCTTAGAAGCCTGGGTAGAGCTCCTGAGTGTGTGTGAACTAAGCTTCCGGTGTGGATTATCGTTAATTAGAAAAGAAAGTGTTGCCCTATGAGAGACCTGCAGCTCCTCACCCCTGGGCCAGGAAATACCTAAAGTCCATGTGTCCTATGGCCACCTGGTTGTATGGGAACAAATGTGTCCTTTCCTGTCCATCTGGGACCCCATCAGAGTGTCAGGCCTACTTTCTTAAGTCCCAGTGGAGACTCATTTGCCCTGCAAATTCCATTTGTGGTTTGGCTTGGAAGATCACAGGCAGAGATTGCAGAGCAGAACCCTGCTGTCTCTGTGTCGAGAGCAAGCACATGCACTTTGTATCCTAGGCAACGCTGATGCTGTAGCAGAAATTTACAAGTATGAATTGGAAATCATTTGGTTAAAGAGCCCTTTTCAACCCAGGCACCAAATTCACAAACAGAATCTGGTAAGTTAGAAGCAGTGGTCTAGCCCCAGCTCTGACTGTACAGATGAGGAAACGGAAGCTGGAGGAGGGGCTCGGCTTTCCTCCGACCTCTAGGCTCCTTAAAGGCATTCAGAGGAAAATCCAGGTTTTTTTCTGGTTTTTTGGTTTTTTTTTTCCTGGCCTCCTCTAACCTCCAGGTGTGTTTGGTAATGAAGGTAAGATTAACACCCTCTGGGGTGGCTCAGAAAAGGGAGGAAGAGTAAGTGGAGATATGGGCAGTAAAACGTTTGAAGCCTGGTTGTCTCCAGCCTTGGAGCTCCTCAAGGTTGTGGCTTTAGCCTTGAACAGGCTTCCCCCTGAATAAAAACTTTGTGGTGATCCCCTGTGCCAGGAACTCGATAAGTTCTTTAGAAGGCTGAGCCCATCCTCAGCAATCCTATGAGGCAGCTACTCCTATCTCCACCCCCACCCTTCCACTTACAGAGCAGCTGAATTACAAAGGGGTTAATTAGCGAGTTCAAGGTCAGATAGCTGGGTGGATAGCAAAGCTAAACTGCTCGGAAGCCCCCCTGTTCATTAGCCTGTACTCCACTGTTCAGTAGTGGGTGGAGTAAGTAGATGGCAGTAGAAGAGTGAATTTTCCCCACACCTTTGTCCTGTGTTTAGTAAAGATCAGCAGCTGAGGGCCTGAGAATTTGTGTGGATTTACTTAGACTCCAGTTCTGCCTCTGTGGCTCCAAACGTTTCCAAAGTGCAACAGAGAATTACAATTGAGCTGTGGTCCACACCTATGTAGGCCCTCCTGGGAATTCTGCTTGGCAATGAAATCCTCCTGATCCTGGTTCTCGACTGTGGCTTCATTTTTGACTCTGGACTAGTGGGCTGGGCCTAACTCTCTAGGAACTTCCATACAAATAACAAAAATTTGTCCGCCAAAAAAGTAATTGTTTTGGGAGGAAAACAAGCAAATTTGTAACTCACTGGAAGTTGCAACAGTAGTCCAGGGTCCTGCCTTTTATTCCTCTACTTGTGAACAATTCAGAACCTTGTGGACAGCTGAGGATGCGCTCCAGTGATCCGCTGTCTATCAGGGTAGATATCCTTCTCTGTATTTGTCACTTGCTATTACACATACATACGTGTCTCCGTGTGTACATGTAGAAGACAGATACAAGGTGGCTGAATACTGGATGACAAGCCTACAGTTCTTGACTTTAAATGCTCCTTCATTTGATCTTAAATACCACTTTTCTTTCTCTGGCTGGTTTGGATTTTAACCCTTCTATAAAACTGTCAACAATTTTAAAACAGGACACCATTTGAAGACCTCTGTAAGTGGTTCACTGAGCCCTGTGCATGAAGACAGGATCCCCTCGCGGTAGAGTGAGGTAGCGCTGCTCTCGCGGTGATAAACAGAGGTCCCTGGACCCCTATGCAATGCTGCATCCCAGCCTCTGTGCTCTTGCATCCTCTGTGCCTTCATTTCCCGGCTTAGTCTCTTCCCTTGCCAGACAGAAAGAATAGCAGTAGCCCTTCTTCGCCTCCCCTTGCCTGAGCATTATTCATGTTCTCGGAAATAATATTTCACCCTGAATAATATTGCAAGCTAAGGCTACAGAGTGGTTGCATCTGACATGTCGGTAGAATAGGAGCGCACATTCTTCACTTCTGTCGTCCTGACCTCATGGGCAGCACTCAGGCACACACCCAGGCCCCATTATCTCAAGCAGAATGTCACACACAGGCCATATGGCAGCCACAGCAAGTCATCTGGTGGAGTAAGCTGGTGTTCCAAAGACAAGCTGAGGCCTTTGGCATGGAGTCTTCCCCCGAGCCTGGGTCCTTCTTCTTTCTAGAGCAGTTACTTCTTCTATAGGCCAAAGAAAGGGAAGAGCCTTCCTGGGACCTGGAGTGAAGACTGGATAATGATGGATGACCTTGCTGCTAATGTCTGCTAACTAGTTAGCCTGGGAACCATTCTGTCCTCTGGGTAAAAATAACAATACAAAAGGAAGACTGTTGTTCCTTCCTGTCACAATAGTCTCCTGCTAGGCACTTTATTTCTTTTCTTTTTTTGATTGCAAAGGGTTCCTGTTTATATTCTCACAGAGCTGGTCCTCATCTTGATCTCTTCGGATAGTTTGCCATTGTCCCAGATAGCGCATTCCTCCGCCTGAGATCTGACCTAGTCTCATCTTCCCATCAGTTGTTTGTGTTAGTTTCACCCTAAATGAGGACTGTTGCTAGAACAATTTAGCTTTAAAAAATGTTATCCTCTCTGAGTTGAGGGCTGAGAGGCAAAAACTTGTGGGCAAGTTTTGACTGGAATTATCTGCCCCAGAGCAGTGGTTCTGATTACAGGACACATTGTGCAATCTCTATTCAGGTTGACTTAGAATCTGGCAAAGACGGGTTAGGTCCTGTTCTCTGTCCCTTCCTGCTCAATTTGTTTTCACTTCAGTTCCTCTTGGAATTATTAATAGAATTACCGAATCTTTCCCAGTTCCAATAGTAGTGCTCATTGATTTAAGAACATCCGGACACATAATGAAAACCTGTTGCTCGTCACAAAACTTCCTCAACTTGCCAGCTCTTCTCATGCACATAAAATAAACTGAAAATAATCAGAATTGGATCAAGTTTTAGGAAACATAGATTTTTAAAACAAGCCATTAATCATGGACCAAACAGGCTCTGCGCCTCAGCTCCCGCCTTCTCTCCCTTGTGTGGTACCCACTGCCTCCTTTTTCTCTTCTGTCAGAAGTTAGCCCTAAGGAAAGAATGCATGAGTGTGTACCCACTGATTTATCCTGCATTGTGCTTTAGGACAGCTTACTTTAGAATAGGAAAATGGCCATCTACCAAAGCAAAGAACTTCCCAGTGCAGCATCAAACCTACGCCAGCTAGGAGACAGGCTGATTCTCTGTGACGTTTGCTGGGTCATGGAATCAAATCAAGTAGGCTTCTTTGACAGACCTGTGCATCCATAACGTCTCTCTCAAGAACCACTCATCTCTGTTTCAGGAATGCTACAAAGTGAGCAGAAATGGAATATGGGGTGGGGGTGACTGGAAAATTGAATAACTTAGTTCTTTGTCCTGGGTGCTGGTTTTCTAGCAACAGGCAGACAGGAAAATCAGCAGCTGTTGCCATCTGTCCGACAGCCTGAAGTTTGTGACCTGAGGGCTCATGTAGATTGCATACAGAAGCCGTGAAAGACCATCCACTGTATCAGCAGTCATCCTAACACGTAAGCCAGTCATGTGCTGCCTTTATCCCTTAACTATTAAATATTTACAGGCAATCTCCTTGAGGCCAGGCTCCGTGCCTGATGCTGGGGTGAAAGAGAATGATGTGACATTCAGCCATCCGATCTTTCTTGGAGAGACTGGTTGCAAAAATCTATTAATGAAATGCTGTCATCCAAATTGAATAGAGACATCTACAGTGATGAATTCTGCAGAAGGGTTTTCATGGTGTCATGACTCAGTGACATGTCTAGAGCCAGTTGACTAGAAAATAATGCTGAGTAGATATGAATCCAGGCACTGTGAGCAGTAAGCCTGTGCCTGTAGGGATTGTTCAGACAATGAAGTCCGAGTGAGGACTCTTGGGTTCTGTTTTCAGAGTCTAGAAAACTGAATCGCATCTGGCAGAGAATTGGGTAGCTGGATCTGGGTTAGGAACAAGGTCGGTGTTGAACATGAGTGTCTGAGGTTCGGGGAGCTGGCATGAGGCAAGTGACTCTCTAAAGACTCTGACTGAGACCTGAAGAGCCCGGTCTGAGGAACCTGGCCTGTTGAGATGAGCTTGGAGAGGTTGCTGATCTGTGGCACCTGGAGCATTCCAGATCAGCCCAGCAAAAGAGCTGGAGTATCAAGAACCACAGGAGTGACCAGCAAACCTGTGCAGTGTTGTTATGCGCCTTGATAAAGCAGGCCTTAGAATGAGGATTGCTTTGGACTTGATTATGGGTGGGCAGGAGCTAAGCTAGACTGAAGTAGGTTAAAAGTGATAAAGTAGAGACCATGAGTTCAGATTGCTCATCAAAGAAGTCTGGCTGGGAAAGGTGGGGGAGAGAGGGGAATGGTACAAACAGGATTTGTTTCTGATCAGACTTGCTTGGGATGCTTTTATAATAAGGGAGAGGAGCCCAGTGGGGCTTGGAGTTGTACCAGGTTAATATTGCTCCAAGAAGGTAGCTGAAAGGGAATTCAGAGCCTTACCTATGACCCTCAGAAGAAGATCATAGACCCTTCAAGAAATAAAGGTTCATATGCATTTTGATAGAACACATGAAGAAACTCAGGCCAGTGGAGTGGAACAACTCATGTATGACACACAGCAGTTTGTAGACCCAGGTCTACAGTGACCTGGTCTCTGGTCTCTCTCTTCCCTCGATGTCACTGACACAGGTAGGAGGCTTCCTGACATGGTCCTCATGGTTCTGAACAAGCACATCCTCTCAGATTCTCCTGCTCTGCAGGGCTACACGGCACAAGACTCAAATCAGACAGCTACATGGTCGTCTCCTCAGTATTTATCACAGAGCAAAGTTTTAGAGGGTTAATTGTAGCCTGTCATTGACACGATTAACACAGTCGTGCTGGACACCTCTTCCTTCTAACCGTCTTCGTCCCCGGAGGAATAAGGGTCTCAGAGTCAAGGCCTTGCCACCTTCTCACTTCCTAGGAGGATGCATTCATCCCTACCTGGAACCTGTTAGTTAAAAGGCGAGAGATGTCTTCAATGAAAGAGTAGCTCTTCTCCAAGACACCTCATCAGGCAAGATCCTTGGATGTCTGGATGGGAGGAGACACCCAGACTGTAGGACCCAGATGACTCTCTCCCAGGATTACTTAAGGGTCTGTCTGGAGTCTACATACATACACTAGTGGCTTATGGTCCTACCATGTCATCACACATAGTAGTGAGCTTGCTGCTTGCTTATGACCCAAAAGTCATGCCACCCACACTTCTGATTACATACTATTGTAAATGACTGATTAAAGTCCAAACTCCTACATAGAGCACACTTCTCTATAGAATCCAGACAAGTGAATGTGGAATAAATCTAAAACCCCTCTTCCATAATTGGCCCTCAGTTTGTGTTCCATATCGTGGTAGGCTCCAAGGAATAGCAATTAACTTGCTTCTCTTTTCTTTCTTTCAGTTTTCCCAAACCCATTGTTCCTTTCCCGTCCTGTATTACAAGGTTGTCAGGCAGGAACCTAGAATTTCTGTAACTCCGGGGGCCATCATTCTGATCTCTCCAGACTCCAGAGAGGATGGCATTCTTTAGTTCCAAATCATCCCCCACTCTAGTCCACAGCCTTCTCAGTGAAGTCAATGCTGTTGACAGTGGAACCCCAGATACCTGTTCTCCTGGAATCTGCTACCTTCTGTTGCTGTTTAATAGTCTGATATAAATCTAAACTAAATTGGAGTCTGAAAAGCTCCTGATGCCCTCAGAGAGTCTGCAGGGCTGTGTCAGTTCAGAACTCCCGATTAGTCCTTTGGTTTATTCCTTTATCCATAGTTCCAGAAATTGCCTCTAGAGTTGATAACCTAGCCATACAACCCTCCGGGACAGGAGAAGCTTTTGGGAGCTCTAAAATCTTGTGATTAAGGAGACCAAGAACAGAAATCAAAAACCTGTATCCACATTGGTCAGGGTGTGTGTGTGTGTGTGTGTGTGTGTGTGTGTGTGTGTGTGTGTGTGTGTGTGTGTGTGTCTGTGTGTCTGTGTGTCTGTGTGTGTGTGTCTGTGTGTCTGTGTGTGTGTCTGTGTGTGTGTCTGTGTGTAATCTCAATACTGAGCAAGTGCAGACAGGAGGACTGGTGGAAGGAGGTTTGTAACATAAGCTACATAGTGGGTTCAAGACCATCCACGGATACATAGCAAGACTCTGTCTCGAAAAGGGGAAAGAAATGAGGAGTTAAAGGAAAATGGGGCAAAGAGGGAGAGGAGAAGGTCCCGAGCAGAGGGTAAGTAGGAGAATTCCTTGTTGGTGCCAGTGGCATATAGCATCTTCCAGTGCCCAGCACCATGCCACAGTGGCAGAAACCCCATTTAGGAGGGATAGAGACTTAACATGAAGCTGAAAAGGAGAGGACACAGGATGAGAACAGCCTAGAAGGCCACATTCACAGCACCAGGGCTTTAATAGGAAGGTTTTGAAGGGCTCTGCAGTCACATGCCAAGGCTTACATCTTGGAAAGATAATTCTTGTTGCATCTAGAAAGTGAATGGGAGAGCCAGGATGGTGGCAGGCACATGCCCACACAGAGGATGAAGCAGGAGGACCCCCAAATTTGAAGCCAACTTGGTGAGACTCTGTCTGAAGAGGAAAAATTAAAAAGGAGATGAACAGGAGGCTGAAAAAAATGGTCAGAAGAATGTAGCAGGAGACAGGAAACAGAAAGGTGATGGTTTGAAATGCTAGGAGTCGTCAAGTGTGGTGTTTCAAGTCTCGGATCACAGCAGGAGGAGGCTGTGCAAGAAGAATTCAAGAGTTATAGGCCACTCTGGGCTTGAACTTCCAGGACAACCTGGGCTGTAGACTAAGACTTTGTCTCAGTTGGAGTGGGGACTTAGATAAACAGACAGATGTGACTAAAGGACCATGGGCAGAGTGTGGCCCAGTGCTGTAAATGTCTGTGGTATTTGGTGTCTTCACAGAGAGGCCTCATTTAGAAAGAGTAAGAACTCAGGATGTAGATGACTGGGGAGGAGGTGAGGAAATGGTGAGAATGAGAATAAACAGCTTAAACCTCCATGAATGGATGGGGAGAGAGAGGAAGTAGCTGCAGGACCTGGGTGATGGGACTGTTTGTTCTTTTGATGAGATGAGGGTTGAGACAAATATGAACACCCAACAGTATTCGATCGGTTACCAATTAAAAGTCGTCTTATGTAAGAGACTGGGAGAGAATAGAGAGAGAAGGGGCGTGGGAGACTATGGTCTTTCTGTTCAAGAAAAGACTGAAGGTGAAGGGTCCGGGGGGAAAGTTTAGTGGATTAAGTATTGCACTGACCTGAATTCGGATCTCCAGCACCTATGGTAATGCTGGGCATGATGACATATGTCTCCAGCCCCACTGCTGAGGTGTCTGTGGGTGGTGTGAGGTGCTGCAGGCTAACCATGAGCTCCAGGTTCAGTAGGAGACCCTGGAGAGCAAGGAAAATACGTAGTACTAGCCTCTGGCCTCATGCAGATTGGCATACTCCACTTGGATATATACATGCCCAGCTAGATGAAGAAAGCATGCTGTATGTGTATGTGTGCACACACACCTGCCACATGAAGAAAAGACTTCAGAAGCTGGTTACAGAGCACAGGGAAGAGTTGGTGTGTCTTGGAATGATGCAAGGTACTGAAGATGCTCCTTTGTCAGACTTGGTTATTTTACTGAGGGCAGAAAGCAGGGTTATGTAGACTGTCAATTGTAACTAGAAACTTTAAGTTTGTTAAAAAAAAAATGGTCAAGTTTAGAAAACAAACCAGGCTCTCTTTGGAGTCTTGAACTGTCATCAGTAGTTGGTGGTCAAGAGCTCTGTTCCTTGTGACTGAATCAAAGCAAATGTCCCATGCTGTGGGGTAGATATGGAGATTAATGGCTATTTGTCCAGGATAGGGCCCCTGTAAGAAGGTTCTTGCAGGCAGGGGAGTCTGGAGCATCTAAGGACATATTCAAGAAATGCATGACCTTTAATTATAGTGTCTGAGAGGAATGTTAAGACTAGAGAGAAAAGACCAGTTAGTGGGCTAAAGGTTCCATGAGAAGAATGAACAGCAAGAATGGAATTAGGGAAGCAAGCAGGCTGCAAAGGCAGAGGGTTAGGATCCATCTGAGCCAGGCTTGACTTTTGACTTCCTAGTTTCTGAGGCGGAATCACAGAGTGGACTCATGAGTAAGGGAACCACTAAAATCTTTGGAAAGCTCTAGAGAAACTGAGATGTTATCAGACACACTGGAAGGGAAGGAGGACGTGAGCCTTGGCAAGCAAAGCCAAGGCTCAAGGGCCGGAGGAGTCATCAGGAAGCCAGAAGAAAGCAGTGCAGCTTCTAGGCCCTAGATCCTGGGTGGGAAGACTCCACGGTGAGGAAGTGCTCCTCGTTGAGCCCTGGTGACTGGGTCACAGGTAGGATAGGGACTGGGAATCAGTGAGGAAGGGCTTCCTTTCTTTCTTGGATGTCAAAGGGCTTTCAGAAGGCCAGAGACTAGGAACTAGCTTCTTTATCTGGGAGTCATGGATTTCAAATCTGACCTCTGCTTTTTGAATATAAAAAGGGATTGCTTTGACCCCTGCATAAACTCTTGTGCCTAAAACCTCCTTTTTGTTTGGATCTGATAACAGAAAATTTCTTAAGGTTTTTTTGGTATAAAACATTTTTGCGTTTTTTAAAAAGAAAAAAAAAACTACCTCCAATGCTCACAGAATTCTATGCTGGAAATTTATTTTCTTTCAACACTTTTAAAAATCTCGTTCTATGGTCCACTGCCTTCCATCATTCCTATTGACAAGTCAGCTGTCAGGACCATTCTTGTTCTTTTGAAGGTAATACATCTTTTTTTAGCTTTTAATGGTCTTTTTAAAGTTGTCTTTGTTTTTAGTATCTACAGTATAATATGTCTAAGTATGATTTTTCTTTCTATTTAGAAGTTCTTAGAGTTTTTATTAATGGGTAGCTTATAGTCTTTTGTCAATTGCAGAAAAATATTGTTATTACTTTGCTAAATATTTCTTCTGTTATTTTTCTCTCTAAACATCATGTGTTTTTTGTTTTTACTTTTCTGATTTGCTTTTTCCAGTGTTTTAGCTATCCATATTTCTTTTTGATTTTTGTTTTTCCAGACAGGGTTTCTCTGTAGCTTTGGAGCCTGTCCTGGAACTCGCTCTGTAGACCAGACTGGCCTTGACCTCACAGAGATCCACCTGCCTCTGCCTCCTGAGTGCTCTCCATATTTCTGTCTGATAACTTCTTTCAACTTATTTTTCAGTTCACTGATATTCTCTTCAGTGACCGCCAACTCTTTACTAAACACAGTTATTAAGACTTTTTAGTTGCATGTAGATTTTGCTGTAAGATTTCCACTTAATTCTGCTCTATGGATTCTGATTCTTTGGTGAAATTCCCTTTGTCACCTTTATCCTTCGGTAAAATCTGCATAGGTCTGCTTTGTTTGTTTGTTCGTTTGTTTGTTTTGAGACAGACTCTCACACATTGCTCTGGCTAGTTTGCAACTCTCTAAGTAGACCAGACTAATCTCAAATCAGAGATCCAGGCAGTGGGATTAAAGAGAGGTACCACCACGTTCACATACACCATGGGGTACCGCCACACTCCTCACGTACGGCATTGTTCCTTGAACATATGCTTGATAACTCTAATGTATAGTTTATCTGTAGACCTAGTTTTTGTTACTTCATCTCCACATAGGGTTGGAATGTCTCGCAATGGGTGGTTAATACTGAACTGTGTGAACAGTTATCTCTGGGTGACTGGGTGATGCTGCTTTTCTCGCAAATAGTAGTACCTATTCTGTGGCAAATGTTTTCCTGGGGAGATAAAACAAACTTCTCTTCTCCCCCCAGATAGGGAACCCACAATAGACCAAAGCATACACCACCGAAGTCCAACTTGGTGAACCAATGCATTTTATTGTGGTTACTTACAGGAATATGGGTAAGGGACTGGTTACTTACAGGAAAGTAAATAACTCAAAGACAGCTGCAGCAACAAAACCCACCCCAGCATGGGTGACAGCCTACAGAAGCTGGGAACCTGGAGCACATTGCACAGCCTGCAAGCAGCTGACAGGTGGGAGAGTGTCTTTCCCAGGTGCTCAGTTGACCTAAGGCTCTCCCAGGCAGCTGTTCTTGTTCAGGAGTCTTCTTTGCACTCTCCCCCTCAGTCTTTTTTGCAGCTGCTTCCTGCTTCCTTCTGCTGGGAGGGCCTAGTAAATCTGGTCAGTCAGTTTTAGGGTGTTCTGGAAGCTATTCTCCATTGTTGTTCACCTCCCTGCTTAAGGAGTTCCCCTGCAGGATGGAGTGGTTTAACCTTGGAGGAGACTAGCTCAGGATCACCTCTTTTCTTGAAAACAGGTAGAATGGGAGAACTCTACAGTCATCAATCTGCAGGTTTGCTGGATCCAGTCTGCTGGATGGATTGAAGCTTTGCTCTCCCATTTCTCTTCTTTCTTACGGTGCAGCTTTTCTGGGCTATAAATGATGGCCTTTTGATGTTTCCTGGTTGCAGTGCTTGATATATATTACCCTACAGACTGCCAAAAATACTGTTTTTCTTTCTAGTTGTGGTCTCATTTGTATAGACCTTAAAAATTATGTATCCCATAGGGTAAAATCAACTGTGATGCTGGAGCTCAATCCTTGAACCCATGTTCTCATGTGGGTACAGCCGCTCAGGCACTGGGTATCCTGGCAGCTTAGAGTTTCTTCTAAGGGCTCTTTATTATTTTTTGGCTCCACGGCAATGTAATGCCAAAATATGCCTATCTCTGTATCACTGCCCTCTGACTAGACAGAGTACCCCCACTGACGGTGCTCTCTCTGTAAGCTTACTATGGGGAAAGTAGTTCTTCCTCCTCAGTGGAAGTGTCTGCATTTATGGAACTGGACCTTGTCCCACAGGAAAACACCATCGTTGTGGTGATGGCAACACATCGGGTTTTTGTAAATAGTTCTACCTAACGGGAGAAGGGGATTTGCTGTCACGTCTTTCTTGCTTAATGAGATGAAACAATAAATCATAATATTTACTAAAAAGCTACTAGAACTTTGCTGTCAATCAGGTAGTGTTTGATGGATTATTTCACTGGTATTTGTATACTTCCATGTATAGCATCAACAGTAAAATTGTATTTTTTTTTAATAGAGCTTGCTTTGTGGGCAGAAAGCCATTGGTGGTGTACTTGATTCTTGAAGGATTAGGCTAACTGTGGCAGGGTATGGGGAGAAGTGCTCTTTGTGTGTCAGCTGAGGTGCTACCGGAAATGACAGCACAGCCATAGCTAGGGGCAAGCTGTGAGTCAGCATGACCTGGCTTAAGATCTTGAAGATGAGGGCCACTTCCTGTGTGGGGAAATTCAGATGCTGCCTGGCTGATTTGAGCCATGGCAAAAAGCCTCACACAACTTTTTGTTTCTACACACGTCTTTCCACATTTCTTTAGGAGCAGTTGAGCGTTGGAGATCCTTTTTTATGATTCTGGGCAGAAAGAGCCAAGTGACTTTCCATCCAGAAGATATAGTTTGGGACTGGAGCCACAGCCAAACTTGGTGCTTAGAGCATCGTTAGTCTTTTTAGGCTGCTAGAATTGTCTGGGATCTTGACAAACAGAAAGCATAAGGGACAAGACCCGGAGAGGCTGCTTCAGAAGATGTGGCAAAGGGAACAAGGCAAGGTTGTCACAGCTGAAAGCGTGTGAGGCAGAAATACTAGGATACGTTAATGCAGTCATGGGTTCGGGCTGGTAAAATTCTCAAGAGAAGGTTTGCTGATAAGTGGGTATGAGCTGTAAAATTTATTCTCAACATAGCCCTTTGGCGTTTTTTAAATAGCCTTTTATTTGTAAGAGAAATTGTACTAATTGCCACTAGTTTTTAGCACGGCTTTTCACCAGACCGAGTCCAGACTCTGGAGACCAACCTGGCCGCACACAGTGCTAACATGCTCAGATTCTACTGTACGACAGACATCTGTCCTGGAACTAGCTCTTGTAGACCAGACCAGGCTGACCTTGAACGCACAGAGATCCGCCTGCCTCTGACCCCCCACCCCCACCCCGTGCTAGGATTAAAGGCGTGCGCCACCACCGTCCAGCTTGCTTTTCCCGTGTTTTATAGGGAAGGAGACCAGTTCTCCTAGAGGTCGTCTGGGGTCGGTCAGCCAGCAGTGGCAGAGTTCCATCCAGTCATGAGCTCGAGTCATTTCCGTTCACCCATATTTTTTGTGAAGCATTTTTATTTATTAACTCACTGCTAGGCCCATTATCTACTAACAGAGATTTTATTAAAACATTATTCTCACCATATAAAACTAGGCCTGCTTTTAAAATTACAGTTTTACTCATCTATATTTGACTTTCACTTTTGTTCAAATTAAATAGTATATGCTGTGCATATTCACATTTTTTTAATTTATCGAATGATTATATTCTCCAGAATTTGAGACAGCTTCTTATAATTTGTCCCACGGTTCTTAGGTGTACAGAGGGAGGCCTTTTTTGATCACTGAGTTTCGTGACAGCTTTAGTTGTGAGAAGATGGCATTAATGAAAAGCAACATCCTTAGAATCCCAGAGAGGTGCCTCTCCCATTGGCCCAGAAAACACAATTCATTTTATCAATGAGTTGCTAACATACACAGATCTTTTAACTCTTGTTCTGTTTTCATGGTTTTATTGGGGTATTGATCTACAGTAACTGTACATATTTAATGTGTGATTTAATATCTGTGAAACATAACTTCAGTAGAAATGATGAATATAGCCATTACTCTCAAAATGCCATCTGTTTGAAGGAAAAACACCCACTTCTGTCTCCTCAGTTTGGAGCAGAGAGTCTGGTCAGGGACTCAGCTGACTGCTCTGGACTCCAGTCTTGCCCTCGAGGCTCCATGAAAGTCAGACTGAATCCAGCCCTTTTGCCAGTCTCTAGTTTTCCCATCTACAAAGGAGGGAGTCGGGACTGATGGTTCCAAAGGCCCCTTACAGCTCAAACCCCAATAAAGCGAAGAGGACAGTGGACTTAGGACATTGGTTCTCTCCTGAATGGTTTTATGGTAGAATGTCGGTGTCCCTAGAGGCTGGGTACCAGGCGGCCCACTCTGTCACCTCCTGCTTTACCATTTGGTTTTCACAAAATTGTCTTATTTCTTTTCAGTCCCTTTCATCCTAATGCAAGGTCACTGATTTCTTTTTGCAAGCCGGTCTTTAAAACACCCGTTTGAGACTGCAGACCTGTGGCTTGGGCGCTGCTATCCACTCTGCAGCAGTTACGCAAAACGCCAGTGGCTGAGGGCGAGGTCATCAGCTCTGCTTTTCAAGGCAATTTGGGCCTTTCCTGGGAGGAAGAGACATGTTGTACCCATGTGTTTCAGAACTGGGGTAAGGGATACAGATTGGAGTTTAATTAAAATTCTGATCCCTACTTTACCCACTTCCTTGCCAAGTCAGCAGCCAACACTTCTGTTTGTGGATCTGGTGATTTCGCCACTACGACACAGAGTTGCCTCCAAAATCCTGGCAAGTGAACCTAAAGCATCAGTATGTTCGCCAGGTGCTAGCCGGGTGCTGCCTTCTGTCTGTTTTAGCAGATACCTGTCTGCCGCTGCCAGGTATCTTCGTAGACAGGGAGCTATGGAAAGAGGTGGGCAAAAAATAGAATCTTCTACAGAGAAGGAAATTTCCCCACCGCTTTTGTCTTCCAGGTAGCTAGGTGGGATTTCTGAGGAGGGACCCTCAGATTTCTTCTTGGCCAACCATGAGGTTCTTTCTGCTATGGTTCTGCGTGCTGTTCCTTCTGGCCTCCAGGTTACGGGCAGTCAGCTTCCCTGAAGACGACGAGCCCCTTAACACTGTCGACTATCACTGTAAGTTGTCCAAAGCCATCTCATCATTTACAAAGGAAACCTTAAGTTTGTCTTCTTCTATGTATATCCATTTTCAGCACCAGAGACAGATTTTAATATGTCTTTCCAATGTTTTGCACAATAAATCATCTGCATTTTTTTTCCTCGACTGTGCAGAAACGGAGCCAGTTCTGTTGGGCGCTGTCCTGCGGCAGCCCATATGTAGAAATTATATATTTTCAGTAAAAAAGAAAAAGACCATTTACTGACATTCTCCATCTTTTACTTATTTATATTCAAGACCTTAAGAGAGGAATTTAGTTAAAACCCTTCCTACAAGTACTATATACAGCTAATCAATGCTGTCTATTGATTCTTCAACTCTGTAATCCTGACTGATGGTTTAGCCCATTTTTACTTGCAGATTCAAGGCAATATCCGGTTTTTAGAGGACGCCCTTCAGGCAATGAATCGCAGCATAGGCTGGACTTTCAGCTGATGTTGAAAATTCGAGACACACTTTATATTGCTGGCAGGTAATTTTCCTTTCGTTGGTTTATTAGATTAAAATTCTTTTCTCTTGTGGTTCTTGCATTAATGTATCTAGTTCATGAAAAACTAATATGTGATTGTGATCAAGAATTGCAAGTAGCCAGAAATGCTGTCCATAAAGAGCATGGCACAGAATACGGAGCTATGACACGTCCAGAAATCACACATCATTCTTTTGTCCTAAATCAGCAGGGGAAAATTCATTCTTTATTCTTTTCTAACTTAGAATTATTCGAGCAAATATCAGAAATAGGGCCATGCTAAAGCCCCATTGGTTTGCCCAAGCTTGGAGGCAAAGGCCTCCTTTGGTCCTTGACTGCAGTGATTTCACAAAAGCAGCTCACTAATGAAAAAGTACTCTTTGTTGACTTCGTTGAAGTCACGGAAAAGCCTGGTGATCTTCAAAGAACAGTAATGGCAGATCTGTAAAGATGAAATAAGCTTAGCATCTACGCATTCACGTGATATGACTTACCGCCTTGTTTCCAACAGAGATCAAGTCTATACAGTGAACTTAAATGAAATCCCCAAAACAGAGGTCATACCAAGCAAGGTGAGCCGCTAGCTACAGAGGGCAAATGTTTTCACACCCCCGCCGAGCTTCAGTCACGCCCCCTCCAAAAGCGCAGCCTTTTAAAACTGAACTTTGATTTTACTTGATTCATCTAGAAGCTGACGTGGAGGTCCAGACAACAGGATCGAGAAAACTGTGCTATGAAAGGCAAGCATAAAGTGAGTGCGGCGGCCGGGGGCTTGCTATGTCCCCCTCTTTGTGGGCTTGCCATCGTAACGTCAGCACAGATGATGTCTCACAGCCGTGTCCTTGTTCTTCCCTTAGGATGAGTGCCACAACTTCATCAAAGTCTTTGTTCCAAGAAACGATGAGATGGTTTTTGTCTGTGGTACCAATGCTTTCAACCCGATGTGTAGATACTATAGGGTAAGTATGTTTTATATGATGAATATTTTCCCCCTTCAACTATATTATCCTTCACTGGTTTGCTATTAGAGTTGAACCTTCTGTGCTGTAACCCAGTTTGATTTGTTTTATCTCTCATGTTACAAGGGAATACAAAACAGAATCGCTCAAATAGAATTTCAGTATAAATAAAGCAATATTGCCTTCAAATAAGTACATTGAACAGATGTGACACCAGCTATTTTTTTTTCCTCTTGCAGTTGAATACCTTAGAGTATGATGGGGAAGAAATTAGCGGCCTGGCACGATGCCCATTTGATGCCAGACAAACCAATGTTGCCCTTTTTGCTGGTAAGAAACTGTGGTGTACTGAATATCAATGATTAATGTCATTGAAGGTACAGAAGAATTTAAAGGAAGGAAAAAGCTCAGACTTTGGATGGATACTTTGACATAAGCATTTCAGCGGCTAAAGCCAGTTGAGCAAATTGTCAAGAAGAATACGTTAAAAAAAAAAAAGAGAGAGAAAGAGTATCTCAGTGACTGGGATATAAGCCTTCTTGCACGTGGCTCTGACATTAACTAAGTTGCTGACCCTGAATACATTGCTTAATTTTTGGTGCGTAGGTCCTTCATCTGGAAAATTAGGTAATATCATAGGACAGCCAATTAGAGGGCGAGGGTGAGCCCAGGTGTAGTTTATTGCATGCATAATGGTGACAGGTGAAACAGTGCAGAAGATAACCATAGGTAATTATGGTTATTTTACCAAATTATAACTTTGGTTTCAGATGGGAAGCTGTATTCTGCCACAGTGGCTGACTTCCTGGCCAGTGATGCTGTCATTTACAGGAGCATGGGTGATGGATCTGCCCTTCGCACAATAAAATATGATTCCAAATGGATCAAAGGTACCCATGAGGAGCAATGCCATTGGGTTGCTGGGGATGGTCAGATGGCCAAGGCCACCAGGAAGTTCAGGGCAGGACTTTGGATTGCTCATCTAGAATAAGCACATGGTGTTTTGCTTATGAATGGGGCATTGACAGGGAATGATCAGACCAGTCGACATGTCAGTGGCGATGTTCATCCAGGCCTGGTATGCAAGTGGCCGAAGCAAAATCCAACAGCTAAAGAGAGACCTTGTATTCGGGTATCAGTTTGTCTCACTCCAAATACACAATACTACCCACCCTAGCCCGTCCACCCATCTTGAAGAGTTACTAATGAGAACCAATGAATTCAGACTTCTAGAGTCATTTTGTTCTTCTGAGTCTGAAAATCAGGTTTTTTTTTTTTTTTTTTTTTAAAAATCTCAATATGAGGTTTCCTTCCCTAGTTAAATAGGTTAATGAACAAATCTGTTGAAACAAAGACCTTTGCTGTAGTTCAGTTCCCTGTAGGCCTTGCTTTACAGTCCATTAGCTGACTTTAAAGCCACAGGCCCCTGAAGCTTGAACACATCCATGTTGCGACTCCGAGGAATCATTGCTCCAAGGGCAGTTATGCAGCATACCTGGCTGCTGGGGTCTTACACTAATTGAATCATCCCTTAAGAATGGTTTGTTTTCAATTTTCTTCCAGAACCACACTTTCTTCATGCCATTGAATATGGAAACTATGTCTATTTCTTCTTCCGAGAAATCGCTGTGGAACATAATAACTTAGGCAAGGCAAGTATCTACGCTAGATGTGTCGCAGTGGACTGCGGCTGCATGGAATCGCACCCACCTCGGCAGAGTGATGGGTGCTCTCCTGTCTTGATTCAGAGAGCTTGCTTCAGTGCATATGAGGCCAAGTAAGGGAACCGGGTTGCTGACGGTACAGCTGAGGGCTGGGAAACACCTCCCAATGCCCAGAGTGGGAACAGCTGCCTCCTCAGGCTTTCAAAGGCATTCACGTTTTTATTTCTATCACCACAGAAAGTGAGGGCTTCTTTTTCACTCTTTAGACAGCCATTGACGGTCTCATCGTTTCCCATGTCAGAGGCAGAATAGAGAAGGGGAACCCCCTGTTCAATTTAGAGTGTTTCTGTAAAAGTACATGTACTCCTTGAGTACCGCAATTTCTTCTGTGACCACATTCTGTGACTTCACATTTTGATATGAGAAGCAATAGAAAACGTTAGAGGAATGGTTTCATTCTGCCAGGAAGATAGCTAGCTCATGTCTGGGGAGCGTGTTTGGCAGTGTGGGAAAAAACTCCTTCACCGCTTGCTTCCTGTGCGGAAGCAGTGAAGGGGCAGCTTGTTTTGAGCCAGACGTCTAGTTTGTTTGTTTGTTTGTTTTGGTTTTGGTTTTGTCCCTCCCTTAAGTAGCAGCATTTTGCCTCATTCCTCTTCCATGCTCATAACCTCACCCCTCGCTTGGCTTTTGTCTCCGGGCAGGCTGTGTATTCCCGCGTGGCTCGCATTTGTAAGAACGACATGGGTGGCTCACAGCGGGTCCTGGAGAAACACTGGACTTCCTTCCTGAAGGCTCGGCTCAACTGCTCTGTCCCCGGAGATTCCTTTTTCTATTTCGATGTCCTGCAGTCCATCACAGACATAATACAAATCAATGGTATCCCCACCGTGATTGGGGTCTTCACCACGCAGCTCAACAGGTGGGAACAAGCAGAGCCCTGCTCCTCCCAGAGGTGCTCTGTGCTCCTTGTTGGACCCTGGCATGGCCCCCATTGCCAGCCTCTTCCTCACGGTTTTCTCATTTTTCAGCATTCCCGGCTCTGCAGTCTGTGCCTTTAGCATGGACGACATTGAGAAAGTGTTCAAAGGGCGATTCAAAGAACAAAAAACTCCTGACTCTGTTTGGACGGCAGTTCCCGAAGACAAAGTACCAAAACCAAGGTAAAGAAAAAGAGTCAAAAGGTTTTTGTATTGAACAGAACCACTGTGAACCTTGGAACTGTCCGCCTGTCTGTCCTCCCTCCCAGCAGGGTGATCCTCTGAGGCAGCCCCCAGAAAGTCAGTAAATGGTGTCCCGTTACATCCTGTGCCTGTGGATGTGAAGGGCCCATGGAATTCTGGGGCATTATATTGCTCCTCTGGCTTTGCTGCCATTCTTTCCTATGGAATGTGTGCTCACTCCTTAAATACAATTATATGAGAGAGAATGATTGAGAGATCGCTGTTTTCATTTCAGGCCTGGCTGTTGTGCCAAACACGGCCTTGCGGAAGCTTACAAAACCTCCATCGACTTCCCAGATGAGACTCTGTCTTTCATCAAATCCCACCCCCTGATGGACTCTGCTGTTCCACCCATCGCTGATGAGCCCTGGTTCACAAAGACACGGGTCAGGTGAGACCGTGGGTAGTCTACTTCTACCGCACAGCTCTGTCATTGGCCTCTCCCCCCCCCCCGTCTGACTTGCCTCTCTCCTCTGCTAGGTATAGGTTGACGGCCATCGAAGTGGACCGTGCAGCAGGGCCCTACCAGAACTACACAGTCATCTTTGTTGGCTCTGAAGCTGGTGTGGTGCTTAAAGTATTGGCGAAGACCAGTCCCTTCTCTTTGAATGACAGTGTATTGCTTGAAGAGATTGAAGCGTACAACCAAGCCAAGTAAGTACGTTTGAGGAGAAATCTCTTCAGCTCTGCTCAAGAGCTGTGTGTATCTCCTCTGGCCATTTCCTTTCAGACTTCTAAATCAGTGGCACTTTTTACAGGTTCTGTTTGGGTTTTATTTCTTCCTTTATTATTTATCTCCCCCCCCTGAAATACATTTCAGGCTTGTTTGTTTTTGTAAGCCCACTAGGGCAAGGAGAGTGAACAGCTGATGAGCTTAAAAATAAGTCAGCCCTTCTTTCTCACCGGTGAAAAATGAGAACATTTCAGCACCATCTTACCTCGCAGATCTATTTCAGGAGGCTGCGTGTGGTGCAGTTGGTTGTAAGCATGTGCACAGAGGATAGACTTAAGCGTTTAGCGTTTGGTTCTAACCAGGGAGCTGAGATTGTTCAGACAATTAAAACACGTAAGAAGTAAGCGAGAGGAATAGAACACGTGAGACAGACACCCAGAGGCCTCTCGCATGGGAGGACTTATACACACTAGAATAACATCCTTCTCTTTCTCTTGAGTCTAGCACCCTCTTTACTGCGGCAACACCATTCAACCCTTTTAAAGGCCCTTTGTTCAGCTTGAAATGGAGCCGGCTATGCAAAAGCATAGAGCTGTATCCCACAATTTGGCTTGCTTAGCCGCCAAATCACACCTCATGTATAGTTGGTGCGGGTGTGACTTCAGTGTGTGTCTTCAAACCGTACCCACAAAACAGGTGCAGCGCTGAGAGCGAGGAGGACAGGAAGGTCGTCTCTTTACAGTTGGACAAAGATCACCACGCTTTATATGTGGCCTTCTCCAGCTGTGTTGTGCGCATCCCCCTCAGCCGCTGTGAGCGCTACGGAGCCTGTAAAAAGTAAGCTTGTGTTTCCCCCTGCACTCCAGCTCTTGCAGTGGCATCTTCTGTGCTGATTAAGAAAATCCACGTCACAGCTTGTTTGGTTTTCTACAGGTCCTGCATTGCCTCACGGGACCCGTACTGTGGCTGGTTAAGTCAGGGTGTTTGTGAGAGAGTGACCATAGGAATGCTGTAAGTACCCTGGACCACCTAACCATCTCCTCCCAGGGTATCAACCCCTGAAAAAAAAATTAAATTTCCAGATATACTGCTTTTCATTTCCTTTATTTCTTCTTCTGGTATGGGGAAAGTTTTAAAAAAAGAAAACCTAAAATTTGAAAGGGAAACAGGATTTAGACACAGCAACCCTTGAGGGCAGTGGATTCTGGGGAAGAACATTCTACTCTCTCAGACATCCTAGATAAACTAACAAGTAGTTCCTTCGGCAAGTTTGTTGAATCGTCAGTGTGTTCTCTCTGCTTACTGTCACTAACCAGTCTGTGTTCTCGGCTCTGTCCTGGTTGTCCCTTGTGTCCCTATGAAGGCTGTTAACTGAAGACTTCTTTGCTTTCCATAACCACAGCGCTGGAGGATATGAACAAGACATGGAGTACGGCAACACGGCCCACCTAGGGGACTGCCACGGTAAGACAGACACCTCCCTGCCCTCCGGCTGCTGCTCTTGACTACTACCGGCTGCACGCAAACATTATTTTACAACCAGCCTTTATAATGACTTGGGACACAAACCACCTAGCATTTAACTTAAACTTCGCAAAAGCTGAGCTGTTTGGTCATGGGGGTCCGTTAGAAAAGATTCTGAATTTTTCTTTTTCTACACCATTTGAACTTCTGTTAAAAAACCAACCAAACAAAAAAGCAATGTAGAGAAAGGTAGTCTAACCAGTAGACTTTTAATTTATAGTCTTTTCTTTTGACTTTTCCCTATTACTTGGAATTCATAAACTTTTTGCTTTCTTTCGGTTGCTTCTCACTGATTACTTGTTCCTTTAATCCCTTTAGAAAGTTTGCCTACTTCAACTACACCAGATTACAAAATATTTGGCGGTCCAACATCTGGTTAGTTTTTTTTAATTTTTTTGAATTAACAATCTTTTCTTTCCTTCGGTTCAGCATTTTCAGCCCCTCTCCCCCTCCTCCTTTTGCGCAGTTTGGCAGCCCTTCATTTTTCCGCTTTGACTCATAAACCCTCTGAAGGTCCTGAAAGATGTTTTCTTACTCAGCCCTCCACCCATGTGTAGCATGTTAATGATTCATCATTGACCAAGGCACATCCTTAAGGAAAGTCAAGTGGGTTGACATGTACTGCATTTCAACTGCACGCGGGCCGCCCAGCTTCCTTCTCTCTCAACCCCTTGCATTGTGAATGCTCCCTCTGGCCATCTATGTTCCATGGATGACAGAACTGCATAATTTCCCCCTTCTCTCCCCGCCTTTCATAAGACCAAGGAATGAACAATACACATTTTTCGGAAATGTGTATTTCTAAGTTTTAAAGATTTTTTTTGAATGTTTTGTGGCAATCCCAGGAATCTCTGAATGCTGTGATCTCAGTGGTGTGAGAGAAGCTGGACTTTGATGTGTGACGATGTACAGTGGGGGTCTCCATGCACATCTGTCTGTGTTTGCTTAGAAGTCTCTACCTGTGACTCTTGGATCAGTCTATTCCGTGCCTAAAAGCATATGCTTGTATATTCACGGAAATCTAGTAGGTTAAAGCTGGTAATAGATCCGAAGAGGTTCAGCTACTCTTTGGTCTACACTGACTCTAGGGTTCGCATCAGTTTTATTCCTCAGGGGAGGAGAAAAGGTTGACCCATCTCTAGGATCTCAGCATCCCTAGTCAGCGTGTAAATGCCATTGCCTGTGCATGAGTTACTGCTAACTCTTTGGAAGAAACTCCCCAGGCATTTCAGAGAGCACAGCAAGGTTTGTGTGCACTGTGGATGGAGGCTCTCAGTGCAGAGAGAAATCTCCAAATGGACAAGAGGCCCTGGAGAAGCAGAATGGCCTCATAGGCAGAACTGGTTTATCAGGTCCAAAATCAGCTGTTCACTTGGACTTGACCAGGTACTTTCTAAATGTAATTCCGTTATGGCTTCTCCAGGGAAGGGTGTAAAGACCCCAACCATTCACAAAAGTCCTCTGTACAATACATATTACAAATAAATGAACCCCAAGATCTGGAAGGAAGTAGGATCAGCCCGTGCTGGGGCTCACGTTATGTTCCCACGAGGAGACTTCAGTAGGAATGTTCACGTACCTTTACTTTTGAAATCTGCATAGTCTGTCTTCATTGTCAGTTTCTAGTTTTTATGCTTCTCTTACATGAAAAGGATTTGGTCTAGTCCCCCTGGTGTGCTTTTAACCAAGTTCTAGGGCAGTATTTCTCAGACTTTAAAGTGCAACAAAGCAATCAGAAAACTCTTCCGACGCTAGCCATGTTAATGGACATCTATGTTTGCCACCACAGACATGGAGGTATCTTCATCTTCTGTTGCTACTGTGGCAAGTAGCCCAGAAATTACATCTAAAGTGGTTGATACCTGGAGACCTAAACTGACGAGCTCCCGGAAATTTGTAGTTCAAGATGACCCATACACTTCTGATTTTACTGATACTATATCAGGTATCCCAAAGGGTAAGGCCTGGCCAGGCACCTCCTCTCCAACTGCATGGAAACCTGACTCCTCGCACAGCTCTCAGAGGCGAAACCCCATAGAACTAGAGGTGCCTTCCTCTAGGTTCTCCGGCCACAGTGACTTGGTTGTCCTGCGGTTAAGTCTTGAGTGCATTCCTACCCGAGACCTAGCTCCTGAAACAGCCACTCAGACATTCTGATCTGCGCCAGTTTCTGCCTGGAGACACTGAGAGCCTGCTGAATATCAGAGAATTTTGAGGGTCACCCTCACAATATCAAAAACAACAACAAAAAACAAAACTCAAAAAACAAACAAACAAAAAACCCCTCAGATGGCAAATCTCCTGTTACCAAAATTCTATCTAAAGAGGCTTTCTCTGCCCCTTGCTTAGCTTCAGCTGGACATGTGATGTGGAAAGGCTGTGTGGAGTGACATGTCACTCAGATGCCATGAGCAATAAAGCATGACATAGTCCATAATACTCTCAGCACATAATAGATGACGTTTAAAAGCTGCCTGATCAATTTGCCTATTAGATTTAATCCTCTAGGGAAAAGAAGTCTATCCCTTTGTGCATACGCTGTGGTATCAGGTTTCCAATCAGTTCTTATGGCATTGCCTTGTCATTTATGATTTACTTCTGTTGATTTTTGTTTTTTTTATATTTTCACTGAAAACAATTTTATACTCATTATTTCTGTTTTGATTTCTTCAGTAATACCATTTCTTTCTTCCTTTCTCTCCTGGTCTTTCACAATGCCATGAAATTCCATAACTTTGACAGCTGATTCAAACCAACTAATATTAAAGGCCTTAGTAGTACTCTCTTAATACCAGAGAACTGTCCCAATTGCTCTGACTCAGTTACTCTGGGATAGTTGCATGGATAACACAGAATCTACTTGACTACCTCTTAATCTAACCCTTCTTTAACGGATCCTTAGATGTCTGTGGTTGCATTAAAATCTCCAATGGTTACCAACTAACTCACTCTTCACTCCCTAGGTCTAATTCAAGTATTCCTCAAATACCTCCAGATAATTTAACGATATTCTGAAACTAATACATAGATGATTTTCTCACACTGCCCAGCTTTCTTACATAGTAGATACTTCGTGAATATTTCATCCCAAGATGAAATTTCAAAGTAGACGGTGAAGACGAATGCGCCAGTGTACATTGTACTTAACCCTGACCAAGGGCCTGCTTTTAGTTTGTGACCAGTTACGCTTTTGTTCTGGTTAACACAACTGTATTAGCATAGCTCTTTTACTGTGACGTGTGTTTTTGCTAATTCAGACATTTCCTTAACTCCAGCTGCAACTCTTTAGTCCTGATTTAGAAATTAGGGGAGAAGCGTAAGGTAAATGTTTTCTGGCATACTCTAACTTCTCTCTTTAGATAGAAACTCTTAAAATTGCTAACAACTGCTTAAAGGAGATTGGGGGAAAGGAGGGGAAAACATACGCCAATGGAAGATAAGAGTTACGTTAACTTTTGCAGCAAGCATATATGTTTCTGGAGATTGTATTGTGATTTAAGGGGGAGGGGAAATACATGGGAAATGTGGGGATCTGTTGATCCTATAAGCTAGGCCTATAGGGCATTTAAAGATAGCATTGGTTCAGTGTAAGCACTTTTATATTTTTGTTTTGAAAGCACCTCATTCAAAGTCTTCACGTAACTGTTGCAGGTGTACGGTGGGAAGTGCAATCTGGAGACTCCAACCAGATGGTCCATATGAACGTCCTCATCACCTGTGTGTTTGCCGCTTTTGTCCTGGGTGCATTCATTGCAGGCGTGGCTGTATACTGCTACCGTGACATGTTTGTTCGCAAGAACAGAAAGATCCATAAAGACGCCGAATCGGCCCAGTCATGCACAGACTCCAGTGGAAGCTTTGCCAAGCTGAACGGTCTCTTTGACAGTCCCGTCAAGGAATACCAACAGAACATTGATTCTCCTAAACTCTATAGCAACCTGCTGACCAGTCGGAAGGAGCTGCCACCCAATGCGGATACAAAATCCATGGTCATGGAGCATCGAGGCCAGCCTCCAGAGCTGGCTGCTCTCCCCACACCCGAGTCCACGCCTGTGCTCCACCAGAAGACCCTGCAGGCCATGAAGAGCCACTCAGACAAGGCCCATGGCCACGGTGCTTCGAGGAGAGAGCACCCCCAGTGTTTTCCTTCCAGTCCTCCACCCCACTCCCCGTTAAGCCACGGGCACATCCCCAGCGCTATTGTTCTTCCAAATGCCACCCATGACTACAATACGTCATTTTCAAACTCTAATGCTCACAAAGCCGAAAAGAAGCTTCAGAACATCGACCACCCTCTTACAAAGTCCAGTAAGAGGGAGCACCGGCGTTCTGTGGATTCCAGAAACACCCTTAACGACCTCCTGAAGCATCTGAATGACCCAAACAGTAACCCCAAAGCCATCATGGGAGAAATCCATATGGCGCATCAAACCCTCATGCTGGACCCTGTAGGACCTATGTCTGAGGTCCCACCCAAGGTCCCTAACCGGGAGGCATCTCTGTACTCCCCTCCCTCAACACTCCCCAGAAATAGTCCAACCAAGAGAGTCGATGTCCCTACCACTCCTGGGGTCCCAATGACATCTCTGGAAAGACAAAGGGGTTATCATAAAAATTCCTCCCAGAGGCACTCTATATCAGCTGTGCCTAAAAACTTAAACTCACCAAATGGTGTTTTGTTATCCAGACAGCCGAGTATGAACCGTGGAGGGTATATGCCTACTCCCACGGGGGCGAAGGTGGACTACATTCAGGGGACACCTGTGAGTGTCCATCTGCAGCCTTCCCTCTCCAGACAGAGCAGCTACACCAGTAATGGCACCCTACCCAGGACGGGACTAAAGAGAACACCATCCTTAAAACCTGATGTGCCACCAAAGCCTTCCTTTGTCCCTCAAACCACATCGGTCAGACCACTGAACAAATATACTTACTAGGCCTCAAGTGTGCTATTCCTGTGTGGCTTTATCCTGCCCCTGTTGTTGAGGTCGCTGTGAGGGTACCTTAAGACAAGATACCTGCTTGTATTTTAAGAGAAACAAGTAGCCAAAGAAACTGTGTAACTTTGGTAACATCAGAACTTGCCACATGTAGCTACTGCATCCTGGCTTCTGTGTACTTGCCTGGAGCAAAGGGAGGTACTGGTCATTCCATTTCTCTTGTTTGAAGCTGAAAGGGTGTGTAGCCTGGAAGGGCTCCCTTCGCCAGTAGGAAGAGCTGATACAGTACTCAGAAGACTGAACAAATACTTGAAAATGGGTTCAATTTAGACTGCCATTATGTGTGGTCTTCCCATTAAATGTGAACATTTTAATATGTATGCATTCACCTTGCCTCTTGCACAAATGTCAAAATGAAAAGATGGGAATGTCTCGAAACAAAATGAGCTTGTAGATTACCAAGCAGTTTGCTAAAAAAAAAAAAAAAAATCAATCTTTGACCCAAACTGTAGCATTTTTTTCATGTGTGGCACTGTTTTTTTTTTTATTTGATGCCACCAACAAAACTGTGTGAGAGGGGTGTGTGTGTGTGTGTGTGTGTGTGTGTGTGTGTGTGTGTGTGTGTGTGTGTGTTTGTGTAAGAGTGTGTGTGTGAGAGAGAGAGCGAGAGAAAGAGTGAGTTCTGTACCCATTAGGATTTATTTGGGTGCCCATTGCGTCTTTTTGTACTATGGAGTTGTTTACACTAAGCATGACTGAAGACAGCTAACTTCCTCCCACACCAGTCCATTGTGTTCAGCTCCGAGAAAGGAAGTAGAGGCTCCTTTGACTGTCAAGTGATCAACTTAACCTATGTGGTACCCAATGTCAGAACATGTAAGAGTTCTAAATAATTTTGTGCTGCTATTCATCAAAACTTCTATTCCAGCCTTGCCAGCTTAAGAAGTTAGAGTTATTAAGATGTGTACCCTTGATGTATCTACCAGTATTCAGTAGTAACGTTTACCCGTCCACTGTGAATCAAAGCTACCTAACCCTGGACACACTCATAAGTGTTTCTTTTGATTGTGTTATTTTATTTTTCACGTAGCAAAAATTTTCTTCAGTTCACTCTTCCTTCCCCCAAGACAAAAAAAAAAAAAAAAAAAAAAAAGAGAAAACCAAAACAGAGAACAAAAGAAAGAGACAGAAAAGGAATTGCAGTCGGCTCACCAGGGAGGGTCTGGAAGCCCACGGTGGTGCTGCCCTGTCCTGTGCTGTGTTCTGAGGATGTTCTCCTGAGTCATGCAGGCAATGACAGTAAACTGTAAATACCACATGATGAGTTTACCCGGATCTGTGCATTTTGTGCCTTATTCACGAGAGTGGTAGAAGTTCTGCAGTATGTTGAGTGTTTCCACTATTAGCGCATCATTTCCCATGTGCCAGTTGTAAACGTTTTTCAGCCAGCGCCTGACGACTTCTTACAAAGTCAGAAAGCAACCTCGAGCAATCTGTTGTTGAACTTTCCCCGCCCCTCTCCCCACGCACCAGAATCAGAAGAGGCCCCCACCCTTGCCATGATAAGCATTCCACCCCTGCTCTTCTGGAAATGTGAAGTCAGATGAGGGTTCCCAGGGAACGTGGCACCTGCGGAAACCATGTCTAAAGTCATCTCTATGTAGCTTGGCAGAGCCCACTGAAGGCTGATGGCGTGCAGCCTACTGACGACTTTGGTTAACTCACTGCACATCACCTGGTCATTTATCCAACCAAGTCAGAAATTACCACAGCTGAGGAAGGCTCCTGACCCAGTCAGGTAGAGTTCAACCGATATCTTGGGACAGTGATGATGGTATGCATTACTTGAGGGGAGGAACGGGTGCAGAAGACCAGATCATTTTTATACAGAATGTAGAATACTAATGGAGTTGGTCTTTTCCTTCAAGAACATTCTTTTCTAGAGAAAAAAAAAAAAAACAATGGTTCCTTAAAAGCTGAAACACCTGTTCTCAAACTACTTCAGCTTTGCAACTAAAATATTACAGTTTAATCAATTAAACCAACCAACAATAAGCACTACACAGTCTGCCACCAACGATGTGTTTGCATTTACCTTACAAATATTAATCCCAGCGTGGTAACTCTGTGTGACCCCGCTAACATTTTGTAACATTGTGCTGCCTTAGAGTGTACTGTGAGTTCTATCAGTATTTATGTTGAAATTTCTAACACGGAGTTTAGTCTCTATTCTGTTAATTTAATTTTTAAATGCTTTATCCATTTGTGCAAAGGTAAACACAGATTGTATCTTTTTTAATGGTACGGCATAAAAAAAATAACCCTAAAGTGAAGTGGCTCTATACTGTTTTATAGAGTACTTTAACATGTATAGATATCTTGTAAACTTGTATTGTGGATGTGTAAATAATATGTACTTTGGGTTTTTAACACCGCATGTAAAGTCAAAATAAAATATCCAAGTCATTACACCCTGCCTTTTGACATTTAAGAGGTTTACACATCTTTTTTTTATGTTAGTCATGCTATATTTACTTCAAAGTCTAGTAACATTCTTATCAGAAATATTTGTTACCTTTCCACATTATGCTCCCATTTTCCCCTTGGAAGACTTGTTAAAGGCTGGAGCCTGAAATTAGACAAGTGGTTCAGAAAATCACATGGCTGATGGTCCTGCATCCACAGCCAAATACTGATCTTGTGCCTTGATCTAGTTCAAAGAGCATTTTAGAATTTATACTCTTTGGGCTGAGGAATGGCTAGGTGGGTATAGTGCTTGGTGTGCAATCATCAGGACCAGAGTTTGAACCCCCCAGCACCTTGAACTTGGTACAGTAGCACTTCCTAACACCGGTACTCCTAACAGATGGGAGACAGAGACAGGAGAGTCCCACAAATAGGCCTGCTAGTTTAGTATAAGCTGCGATGAGCAAGAGACCCTGTCTCAAGCATGGTGGAAGATTGACCATCTATATCCATGGTTATCCTCTGATCTGTACACATGCGCCATGGCATGTATGCACCAACACACAAACGTGCACACACATACATACATACATACATACATACACAGAAATATCACAAAGAATTCATGATTTATATCATCACATGAAAATGTAAATAAACTTTTAGTTCAGAATTATAACTGGCGAACCATTCTTGCTGTTGGTGCATGGAAGGCCTCCACACATTGTATAATAAGAGATGGATTCCCCAAATATAAAAGTATAAGGGTAAAAGTAGGATTCTGTGGCATTTCTCTTAGCAGGTAACTAGCTGGAACCAGCTGACACTGGCCCTTATGGGTGGGCACAAAGCCGTCTCTGATGCAGTGAAGGTTGTATCCAGCCTCTGCCTGTTTGGGTTCAGCAGCTTCTCCCAGCCAAAGCCTACCTGCAGCTTTTCTAAGGCCTTACAGGAGACCTTAGTAGCATCTTAGGCAGAGCAGCAGACACTGCCATATGCCATCTAGGGTTTCACCCCTTTCATGGTATCCTTTAACCAGGGGTTAGGGACATCTGGACCCCAGTGTTCGTTCAGTGGTCTGAGCCCCCTTTCACTTCCTGCATCAAATGCAGCCAATCAGAGAGATGAGGGATCATCATGGAAATTGGGGCTAAGGCTGTGTGTGTCTCAGTCAGTCAAGTGCTTGCCTAGTGTGCAGGTAGTTTAGCATCCATTCTCAGAAATGATACACGGAGTGTGGCTACATGCCTGCAACATTGGTTCTTGGGAGGTTTAAGCAGGAGGATCAGGGTTTAAGACAATCTTTAAGGTCAAGGGTAGCCTAAGCCAAGTAAGACTCTGTCTCAAAAGAAAGAAAATAGCCCCCCCCCTTTATTTTGGTTTTGGACTTGTTTATTTGTTTCAGGAATTCTTTCAACCTAAGTTGGTGACAAGCGTGTTTATTCATCTTTGTAGGCAGCCGTTCTGCCACTGCATGTGGCATTCTGAAAGCCCTTGTCTAGCACTGAGAGTGAGTCAGGAAGGCATTGTGTTTCTGAAAAGGACCTGCAAGCATCAGTTTGCAGCTGCTTTTGGGCAAACTGATGGAGAGACATAAGAAAAATATATCATTGGCCTAATGCTCACACTGCATTACTTCCCTGACTGTGCGTTTTTATGACCTTGCTACTTATATTATGGACAGCAATTTCTCTAGGTCCATTGCGTTTTTCTTTCTTTCAGAAAGGGCATCTTTTTTCTTTTCTTTTCATAGGTGTTCCTAGCTGTTTTTTTTCATGGGCATCCTTGATGGTTTAATGCAGGCTGTGCCTAAAAAAAGCAAGCTTCACTTTCCTCTTCAGGGGATTTATAGTACCTTGAAACCACATCTATGATTCCTCAAGGAGGATGCTCAAGTCCTACTGGAGAGCAGGACAGCAGAGGAATTTGAGAATTTTCAGAGAATCCGTTTTTAAGCCACAGAGTAAAGGCACAAACACAACCAAGTACCCAAGACAGAACACCCACGCTCTTCTTCCAGCAGTTCATTGACTTAGAGTACTTTAGGAAATAGCAGCGTTGGAGCCCAACAGAACGCTGGAAGTGCTGACCCAGACTCAGAAGAGTGAGAGAGAGCATCTCTCAAGTCAGACAGTGACATGGTGGCCTAAATACTGCTCAGGCACCAGGGGGACTTACCTTTCTGACATCTGAGAGGGCCCCACTTCCCATTTGCCCCCTCATCCTCGTTAGAGTGTGGCAAGGAACACAATTTCCAGACAGCCCTCTAATCGTGGCTGAAGAGCTATGGGCCTGACTGACTCCTAACGCTTGACTGAGGAGGCTACTCCACCTCTCTCAACTTAAGCTATTTCATTTTTGAGTAATATATGTGAGATTAGCAATAAAATACGGCATGATAAACAATGCTGTTTTAAGCTACTTCGCTTGGATCTATATTTGATATTTACTCTTTCTGCATATAGAACACCTTAAACACTTAGATCTCTGTCAGTGTTTTGGTCTTTATCAAATAGTTTTAATACCATCAACAACAAGGAATGAACCTCTAGTAATATCAATCTAACTCATAGTGGAGTCATGTAGCAGACAAAGGGAGGGGTCCCTTCATCCTAGACATTTAGGCCCTAAGTCAACTAGAATCACATACAAAAAAATGGCATATTTCTAGTCCCTGTCTTTTGATATAATTCATTTTAAAATTAGATATTGATTATAGAGTGATTAATCTCTGGAACACATTCGGACTCTTTATTCTGGGTTTGGGTAGTGAAGAGAAACATAAAATACAGTGCCGTCATATGTATACATTATATCCTGGGGCTTTGGGTCTCTCTTCAGTTAATCCTCAACATTTTCTTAGAAGTAAGATTTAGTATTCCCATTTTCAATGTATAGGCATTAAATTCAGTGGGGCTCTGACAGCTATGGAGGTATAAAGGATAGTCAGTTCACAAATCCGGGCTTATTCACATATGCTCATGCCCAGGGCACAAGCTCACACCTTCCGTATCAGGTTGAAAAGGGTCTATGGGTCTGGGAGGATGCTCCCTCTCCAGTACTTCATGCAGAGAGGAGAAGCCATAAAGGTAGAATGGTTGTGGTGTTCAGGGTTACATGCCGGCCTGACACTGAGAAGTGAGACAGTCATTAAACCCACTCACATGCTTGGCCACTGTAATAAACATTCCACATCAAGCACTAGAAAAGAAAACCCACGGGCTGAGTTTGCTTTGGGTAGGTGGAACACAAGCAAGAGCATGGAAACAGTAAGTCTGCAAGGAGCTAACCTGATATGCCAAACTGTGCCCATGTAAGGTTTTGGGCATCCTGCCGGAGTTACACCTTGAACTGCCACAGGGTCTCTGGAGGTGGGAGTATTAATTTCGTATTTGGAAAGTGTTTGTTTGGTTGGTTGGTTGGTTTTTCATACTGAGCTGAAATTGCATATTGGTTGTTAAAAAAGGTTTTCTGATCATTTGGATTGATGAGCCTTTCTGGGAGGCATGAAACAGATATGGTGACTGCCCAAGAATCACACTCTCAGGTGGCAAGGCCTGGCCAGAGAGTTGGACCTTCTAATGCTAATAATCATTGGAGAAGCATATGCCCAAGAGTGGAGAGGAAAGACAAAAGCATAACAGCATCTTAACATTTATAAATCCGTTTTCCAAATAAGAGGATTAGCGTATTCTTCAGCCTCTCTCTGAAGAGCTCACCAGGGGACAGCTTGAGGACACTGGGAAGAGAATGTGGTGCTCCTGGGATATTCTTGCCAATTGACAACTGTTGAGTATTACCAAGCATTTGGGCATAGTGAGGCCCTGAAGTCCATGGCATCTCAGGTTAAGAGACTTGGCTTTCACTGGGTCCAGTAAACTAGACTTGGGTTGGTCAGTATGTGCTGGGAAGCTCCATACAATTAAGATGCCAAATGAATTGACAGCAGCTTCTTCCAGCCACACAGGTTAAGACTACTCTTGAGTTATCCCATCATAGTTCTAGGATGTTGTAAATGCTTATTTCTGATTACTTATGGAGCTCGCCTCTAAAGAGACCACAGTGTTTGCTTAACTTAGATGAGCATGGATTACAAATGAGTGAAAATGGGAGAAGACTAAAACCAAAGAATGCAAAAGAATTCAAATTTATCTTATACGTCATATGTGTGTGTGTTTCTAGAAAGATTCATGCAAAAATACTAAAACTGGTTATAATCATTAAAATGGAAATACTTTTTAAAAAATATGTAACTGGACATTTCTCTCCTACTCGCCAGTTCCTGAATACCTCTCTGAAGCTTAATATTTAATTGCAAACTGATTGTTCTATTAGCTCAGGCTTATTATTAACCAGCTCTTACAACTTAACCCATTTCTATTATTCTATATTTTACCATGAGACTAGTAGCTTGTTAACTCACCTCTTTCTTCCCTGGGGGATCCTGGCATCTCCTGACTCTGCCTTCTTTCTCCCTGTATTCAGTTTGGCTCTCCCACCTAGCTGTATTCTGCCCTGCCATAAGCTAAAGCAGCTCTATTCATCAGCCGATAAAAGCAGCACACATCCACAGCACACAACAGCTCATCCCACACCCTACGTGTTTTTAATTTTTATTCTAAGTTTGCTTTATAAAAGGAAAACGGACATTTTGGAAAAATCTGACTTTGCTTAGTTAATTGGTCTCAAGAAAGGGATGAATTTTCTGCCCACCAAAAATAAATTCCCCGAAGATTCGATGTGGTAACAAGGGAGAGGACAGAGTAGAACTCGGGTTCAATGCCATCTGGTTGCTAAAGCGTCTAAACAGAGCATCTCTGTCAACTGGAGATGTGTGGACTCTGAATATGCGAAGGTACCAAAAGGCAGAAAAAGACTTTGTGGGCACTGGTTCACTTCTGTAACCTGTAATCCCAACCCTGGAGAGGTAGGAGGATCATTGGAATTCAATATCGGCCTACAAAGTAAGTCCCAGGATGGCCATCCAGACTGTCTCTAAAAATAAGAAAGTGCTGTGGGTACCCTGGGGGAGCTGAGGGATTCTTCACAAAGGAGGAAGAAGCTGTGCAGGCCTCATCCATCTCCCAGTCTGGAAGGGCTGTGATTCAGAGTTCCCTCTTCCCCTTTGTCTTTTCTTCCCTGATTCAAGGCAACTGAAGGACAGCAGGTAGCTTTGAAGACAATGAGGTGATTATGGTAATGAGAACTTGAGAAAATACAAAGTAATTAGCAGCTTAATCCTCTCAGCATGCCAGTTGAGGATGTCAGAAGAGCCACGCCCCTTTGCCAAATTTCCTGAGGTTTCTCCCTCCTTCCCACTTTTAAAAATGCAATTTCCTACACTTTGTAAGTCCTCCCCAGAAAGAAGATATCTTTTTCTTCTTCCCCTCCCTCCTTACCCTACTGCAGAGACATTTCTGGGATTCTTGGTTTATATAGCCAGCAAGGAATTAGAATTTTAGGGACGAGCTCTGTCATATTGTTTCTCTCCCCTCTCTTTATCCCTCCCTCCCTCTCTCTCTCTCTCTCTCTCTCTCTCTCTCTATCTTTACACACACACACATATGTATTCTAAACTATCAGCAAAAAGGAAAAAATAGACAAGTTCTCTTTGTTTTAATAAGTTATCTTTTCCTAATGCACATACATATGTGCTCTCTCTTCATATATATACACATATATAGTATAGTATATGTAGAGATATATATATATACACATATATATCAAAGACATGCAAAGTCTTCCAGACCTTGTCAGCTTTATACAGTTGCTAAACTAATAAACTAACTCAAAAGACCTTCATGTCTACAGTTTCTATGAATGAAAAGAACAATGTCTTTCTTATTCCACCATTTATTAAAACCTTTCTTCGGCTGAGAGCACCCTAAGTATCAGAATGCTCACAGTGAATGGACTAATGGAAACAGACAGTGTGAAACTCTCCCATGTCTGCTGTGTAGCTAGCTATCTGTATATTCATTTATATTATTTTAATGATTTTTCAAACCTGGTTAGATATTAAAATCACTTGGGGAACTTCTAAAAATGCCACTGTTTGGGCAAGATCCCAGAACAAATAAATAAAATAAATCATTATCTCTACTCCGGACCCAGACATTAGTGATTTGAAGTGTTCTTCACAAGACTCTGATAAATAAGTAGTTTGGATGGGAAAATCCTAAGTGCTTTGGCCAAAGGGTACATGAAGATGTGAAAATCACTACCAGCCACTCACAAGGTGGATGCAAACCCAAAATCTTCTTCAAACTGAGTTTTTCATATCTTACCTGGCTATAAAATCATGCAATTTTGATGTCACTTTAAAGACTGCTGAAGCCCAAAGCATTCTGTTTTCCAGAAGGATGTTAGCAGAGAGAAACTGGAGTATCTTCCCTTGCATGGTTACCATTAACGGTTTGGATGCTCCTCATGACTCTGTTCTTTATGGAAATGATAAATAATAAAGCAGGTGGCTGTGGACTGGTCTCATGGGGACACACACTGTCTTCTGAAACTCTACCCTGCATTAGCCTATGGCGGGTGGGTAAGATGCATTTATCCCCACCAGTGAGCAATAGAATGAAGATAGCGGCACCTGGACTTGAGTTCCAAAACCTTTTATTCTCAGTAAAAGTTTCCGTTGTCAATTTTGCAACAAAACAAAAACTCAGACATGCATCCAATGTATTGCTGCAGTAATCTATCTTCTATACAACCATCGAAATGGGCTTTCTAAATCAGCCTTAATCATGAAATCATCCTCTGATTGCTTAAAAAAAAATCTTTTAGTTCTTTCCACAGCAAAACCAGTAAGTAATCACAAAACCCAGCCTCTTGGGTCTTGCATGCTAGGCCCTTCCCAACCCGGCCTCAGTGATGAGAGCTCATTTCTCTCACAGGTGTCTGTAAATCATGCTTACAAGACAGGATTGCCTGTTTAATGAAAACCTTCATTTCATCAAGCACGCATGTATCAGAGGCCTTTTATAGACCATCTATGGTATGCTAGCAACTGGAGATTAGAAAAAGATTAAAACAAGTCTCTCACTATAAAAGCCCAAGTGGGAGCACCAGGAGTCCTATGGGAGCACTTGAAATCTGGGTTTAGAGCACAGTGGTACAGATTATTTTAAGAAAATGGTAGGCAAGTTGAAAATGAAGAAAATCTCTAGCCTTGATAGGAAATGGAGAAGCAGGAGTGTCCAGCTGACCAAAGAGACAGAAGCTTAGGAAAAGTGGCAGGAAGTGTTGTAGGCGTCTAGAGGACACATACATCACAAGTTGTCATGTCTGTACTCTCAGCCATGGGCTAGAGAAAGGGCTCCTTTCCATGCGGACATATCCCACAACTGCACTGTCAGCTGGGTACCCTGCACTAGCCTATAGTTCTCTCGGGGACTCCAATCTGAGAGCCAAGCTCTCCTCTTTGTCCTAGTATAGTAATGGAGACTGTTCTCATGATTGATGAAAATATAACATGGCGTGGAATAAAACGGTCATAGTATTACTTCTCGTAATGGAGCTAGGCCTGTGGGAGAGAAGAGCACACTCCCTGGGAACTGTAGTGCATCGAGTGGAGACACTCCTGCCAACCCAATGGTTCATTCATCACATGGGCCTATATTGGGTGTCTACTACTGAGCCTGTGAGAACACCTGCCAAAGCCAATGAGAGTACACCGAACTTAAGTTATCCACTTTACCTGAGATTCCATGGTGAGGAAAGCAACAAAATTAAAAACCCAGCTGGGCACACAGCTCCCTGTAAGGCACTTGCCTAACGTGTGAGGTCAGGATCTCAGCCCACAAACTAGAAAGAACAAGTGAACAATGAATGCTTGCAGCAAAAGCCAAGGTGGGTTTTGTAGCTTTTCTTGTGCTGCGTCATCCTGGAAATGGAGCTTTTTTGGCAAAAGCCTGGACTCTGGAACCTCTAAGAATCTAGGCTCAGCCACTCTGCCCTAGTGTATCAATGAAGGAAACCAGGCATGGTGAAGAACAGAGAAGGGTGACTTCTTCAATGTGGCTGCATGGGGAAGAGAAACAGATAAGGAGTCCAGTCAGATACTACCAGGACATTAACCTTGAGAGGTGGCTCAGCAGTTAAAGGCTAGACTTACAACCAAACATCAAGAAGTTTATGATTAAATAGAGGAAGAACTAAGGGTGGGGGCATGGGCAAGAGGTTGTAATTTAGCTTTGTCAGTCAAGATGTGTTCTTTGCTTGGTCATTGTCTCCATTTTGCTACAAGATTTTTTTCCCCCAATTATTTCCCTACCTGTCAAATGAACCCTAGTTAGGGCTGAGGGAGAGACTGGGAAATAAAGGTTGAGCATGGTTTTCTACAGAACTCCAACCGTTCCCTTGTGATATTTCTCCCACATGTTCTCCTAAAAGAACATAAAGTGAGCACCAAAGGGGAGGAGAGAAGATCACAGAAAGGGAGAGACAAGGCCTAGCATAGATAGACTGGCCGATGGATGCATTTTGGGCGGATTCTCCGAAAGAGCAGTGTTTCAATCTCTTTCGGGTATTAAGGCTTCAGGATGAACTTGCTGTGTGTACACATGCAACAGGGATTTTTCATCCCAACAGGCTGGCTTGTCACTCTGTCCAGTTTTTGTTCCCTCTATTGCTATGCCCTCACCTAGTCATTACCATGTCTCTCTTTAAGCCTCAAGGCAAATGGCAACCTTCTATAAGCAGTTGCCTCCATCCATCATGAAGGGAAGACTCCAAGGTTCTCTTCCTCTGTTTTGATCATTTTAGTTATAAAACGAGCTGGCTATAGTCTAGAAGCAGAATGTGTTATCTGTACATACATGGGCAGGCACATAAAAAACATAAGACTCAAAGAAAAAGAGAGAAGACAGAGGTTCATATAATAACTTGGTGACCGAAAGCAATAGTTGCTTGGGGTGGAAGAGTCAACGGAGGGTGAACCAAATCAGGGAAATTCAAGTGGGAATCAGCTTGGAATCAAAGACAGTCTTATGATGCACTCCCTCTGCTCAGCTTTCTCCACCACCATGTACCGTGCAGAAGCCTTTTGAGGTCTAACTCGCCATCGCTCTATGCTTTTGGCAAGCCAAAGCTTGGGAATGCCCCTCTTTGCTTCTCTACACCTTGCATGCAGTTTTATAAATTCTCTATTATAATTGACATAGACTTCCACAATAAGGACCTGGGACCATAGAGAGATGTCTCAAAAGAAGACAGAGAAAATGAAGGATCAGGACAGGAAACAAGAGATGGAGGGAGAGAGAGGAAGGGGGAGAAGAAGGGAAAGAGGGGAACAGAATAGGGGAGAGGTAACAGTGAGGCTCCTCAGGGTAACAGCAGTAAGAAGAGCTGCTTGGAAGCCCTGGTAAAGGAACTAAGTCTGCACAAAAACAAACAGCAAAGGCTAATGAATAAACCCTAGTTTGAGTTTAATGCTAGAGTCTCCTGGCAGCTCACAAAACAATATAAACACTGCAGAGATCAATCACATGACACGCCTTAAAGAAACAACAAAATAAAAAGTCATAATTTAAGAAATAAGTGACTGATAAACATTTAAAAACAAGCAATCCACTGTTCCCTTTTCAAAATAATATTCCACTTACTTGACTAAACATATTGCTTATAACTGCAATATATGCAGACAGAATTGTTTCAATTTTAAAATTTGTGTAATCATTTTATACAAGTACCACTATGTGTGTGCGAGCGCACACGCACGCAAGAATACACACTGGTATAGGAGAATATATACCAGAGAAGGACGTCATATGTCCTGCCCTACTCCTGTCTACCTTGTTGCCTTGAGAGAGGGTCTCTTGTTGAACCTGGATCTAGTTCAGGGCTCCTCTTGTCTCTGCCCCTTTCCCCACGGCACTGGTTACAGTTGCACATGGGAATCATGCCCAGTTTTTTCCACGGGTGCTGCAGGTGTGAACTCATGCAGGTGTGAACTTAGCTTAGTTGCTGCATAGCAAGCACGTTTCCATGCTGAGTCATCTCCTCACTGGCATTCAATAACTCTCTCCGTCTCCCCCTCCCTCCCTTTCTCTCTGATGGACTTGACCCTTCCTTCCAAATGATTGCAGGAGCCTTTATGCTGAGCATCTCATACTTAAAGGACAGGATGAAGTTAAACTCTGTTTTGTTCACTATATGTTCTTTACTTCCCAATTTGAGCTTCCTGAGGTCATTGTGGTGAGGTCATTCCTGGGAGTTCTCCACAAATGGCGGGCTGCCCATCCTTAGCTATGAGTTCTTGAGGCGGAGAACCTAGCAAGGCACTTGGAACATTCATGGATCTCAAGCACCACATGCTGCCCAGCCTACTCTAGACCATTGTTCCACAAGCAGTTCAGTCTCTCACCTTCCTGGAAGAACCGGTCCAGTGAGCTGAACACACACAGGTCATTTATTTGTATCTAAAATCCTTGTAAGTTCTATATTCAGAATCTTCAAAAATCACACAAATTTCACCTGATCTTGAATCAATTCAAGCTAAGAACCTAACTCCATGTGCTCAGATCTCATGGGAAGAACACAAGAAGCATGAAAAATGAAGATACTTCATTCCCACTAAAAGGCATTAACCTAAACAGAATGACTTAGATGACATAGAAGACACTGAATTCAAATGGCAATGGCAAACATATTTAAAGACTTCACAGACACCCAAATGAGCTGAGAGAGAACAGGAAAAACTTGATTGCCGCTTGAGAGAAAAACAAACAGCCGAATGAAATAAGGAAGTGAATTCAGGACATGAAAATTGAATTTGATAAAGAAATAGAAATATTGAAGAAAGCCTAAGCTGAATGAAGCTGGAAAAGGAAAATTCAATTAGCCAAATGCAATGTTCATTGGGCAGCTTTGCTGGCAGAATGTACCACGTGGAAGTCAGAGGATCAGGACTAAAAGATGAGACAGAGGAACTGGGTCATATGCTCAAAGAGATCAATCATTTTTAAATGCATAAGTTAAACACGGAGGATCTTTTCTGTTCCAATGGAAACTGAAATATACAAACTATGAATAAAGCAAGAGAAGAATTCTAGGACAAAGACATAGTAATTGTTTTCAATAAAATCATAAGAGAAAACCACCCAAAATCTCAGGAAAGAGATCTGTTCTATAGAGCATCAAATAGACAGGACCAGAAAAGAAATGCCTCGTGGCACAGAGTTAAAAGACAAAAGCCACAAAACAGAGAAAGGATGCTGAAACAGGCATGAGAGATGGTCCAAGTCATACATAAAGGCAGGCCCATTAGAATAATGACTGACTACTAGATAGGAACTTTCCAAGCTGAGGGCTTAGAAAGATGTGTTCTAAACCCCAATACGTTATAGCTATCAATGACAATAATATACCCAGTAGGCTATATTTTGTAAATCAAGAGGAAATAAAACCAATCCAAGATAAACAAACAAACAAAAACAAGACTAAGTCACATAGGATGGGCCCTGGTGTGATCCTCTGGTAGCCGCCAGACTGGAAATACCCCAGCCTCCCCATTCACAAGTCCACACCCAGTATCTGAAAGACTGAACTTGAAGCCTTTCCTACCAGATATAAAATCAACTAAGATAGGATAGCATAAAATGCAAACAAACAACAACAAAAATAGAACCAAACTTCCACTAAACCCAGATGGGACTACAAACTCATACAAAATACACACCCAGGAACATAAGTCCAGATGTCCAGGTCCCAACACAAAAACAGATGCAATATGAAAAGCCAAGAGAGTTTGTTTCTCCGCAAAGATAATGAATCCTATAACAATGTTCCTTGACAAGAACAGCCCAGATGGATCTCAGGACACAAAGTTAAACAAGCAGTTATAAACCCATTCAAAGAACTCAAGGAAGTAGATAAACTCCTGGAGAACTTAATGGGGACGTTGCTAAACTCCTGATGGAGGGCCAAGAAACAGAAAGAAGAGACTGAAAGAAATAATGAACAGAATTCAGGACATGAAAACTGACTTCAACCAAGAACTTGAAGTACTGAAGAAAATCCAAGCTGAAATGAAGAAAGCAATGAAAAGTTCAACAACCCAACAGGAAAAAAAAAAAACTCAGTTGAAATTGTAACAATAGAGTGGATCACATATAAGACAGAATATCAGGGCTTGAGCAATTGGACCACTGAATCAAATAAAATGAAAACTCACGAATGGAATTGGAGGGAACTTTGGGACATCATAAAAAGACAAAACCTACTAATAAGGAGAAAGTGAAGAATTCCTAGTTAAAGGCTCAGGCCAGTTCTTCAGTAGAGTATATGAGGAAAAATTTCTAATACTATGGAAGGAGATGCCCATTCAGGTAAAATGGCTACGCAGAACACCAAAGAGACAGGGCCAGAAAGAACCCCCCACATTACGTTATAGTTAAAACACTAAAATTACAGAACAAAGAAAGCATGTTGCAAGCTACAAGAGAAAAGTCAAAGGTCGTACATGAAGACCATGGAAACTTTCAAAGCTGGAAGAGCTTGGGGTAATGTGCTTTATGTCTTAAAAGACTATAGATGCCAACCCAAACTAATTATTTATCCAACATAACAGTCTGCTATAGTTGAAGGAGAAAGAAAAAAATTCTATGTTGTAAGCAAGCTAAAGGAATTCATAGCCACTAAATCAGTCCTTCAAAGAATACTGAATATATATATATTCATATATAATATACTCATATGTATTCAGTATGTGTGTGAGAAAAAAATGTATTTACTCCATATGGAGGCTTAATGCTCACTTCAGAAACCATAGACCAGTCAACAAAACGTCCAGTCCCAGGAGTAGGATTGGGTTGCCCAAAAGACCCCAGCAAATAGTACAAATTATTGCCCTTTTACTTGATTGCCCACAAGTACTTGATGGTGAGACCCTGTTGATGCAAACACCATGCCACATAGACATAGGACTTGGAGAAATCAAGTTAGTACTGAACTAGAAATCTCTTCCCTGATGGTCATTGTTCATATTTCAAAAGGTGTCAGACAGGCTGAGAAGATGGATGGATAGATAGATAGATAGATAGATAGATAGATAGATAGATAGATAGATAGATAGATAGATAGATAGTCCTCAGCTGTGAACCACACTACACACTAACAACCTGCCTGGTAAGTCATGCCCATTTGTGCAATAGTGAGTGGCATGAATGTCTTGGGACATAATCAGCAGTGATCTGAGTGGATTTCAGGCTAGCTCAATAGGAGGGAGCTCATGTCTAGTATTATAAGCCCGGCCAAGAATCCATGTCTAGAGAGGTCACAGACCCTGGAAGAGTTCCTAGTTGTATCTTTCTGCTAAACTGATATAGTGTCTATCTTGTAAATGCGTATTTAGTTAAAACACAGATTAGCCCAGCTCACACCCCCTCATTAAAGAAGGTTCTTTTGGCAGCGAATGGAGACTAACACAGAAAACCACAGACGATCAAAGTGCAGAGAATGGCTGACCGCAGAGTGCTCCTCCTGCTAGGACATCTTTATCACTTCTTCTTCCTGCAGGACTCAGGGAACACTGTGGAGGAGGAAGTGCAAAGACCATTAAGAGCCAGAGGTCAGGAAGGACAGTTGAACAAGGGTATCTTCTGGACTCATGAACTCAGAGGCTGCACTCATGAACTCACTACAGCTGTGGGTGCTGTCCAAGACATGCGAAGCATCAGTCTAGTCAGTGTTCCAGCAGGGATGGTGGCGCTCTTCCTTCCGAGGCCACAGGCAGTTGATGGGGGAGAGAAAGTCAGTTTTCTTCCAGGCTGGGGAACTTTGTGGGTTGCTCACGCTACAGTTAACAGTCTTGTAACTGTCTACATGTGGGTAACTGTAACTAGACTCAGTATATTATATGTTTTCATATGTATATACTTGTATGTGTGTATTTGTAGATAGGTAGGTAGATAGATAGATAGATAGATAGATAGATAGATAGATAGATAGATAAATAGATAGATAGATAGATCGAACATGAAAGTGAGAGAAAGCTATGACATGGGAACCCCAAAGTTGGAGGTGAGAATAAGGACCAGATTTGATACGAATAAAATGCATTCATGCATGAAAAGGAAATTTCTTTTTAAAGTTATTTAAACAAATTAAATAAATCTCTGACCCTTAAGCTCGTTCTACAGAAGACAGAAGACCCTGGGAGAAATACTTCAGACTGAAGGCAAACATACCTAAGAGGCTACAGGGAAGAATGAACAAAACCAGGGCAGCTAATCAAAAGATGTCTAAGGGAATGCCACACAGTCATCAAAGCAGCCAGAATTAATGCACAACTTTCAATATTAACTCTAAATATTAATGATTTCAGTTCTCCAATAAGAAAACAGAGTAACGGATTGGAGTAGAACACAGGAGCCATCTTTTTTGTTGCCTCCAAGAAATACACACACACACACACACACACACACACACACACACACACACACTGGAGAAAATAGCATCTTTAACAAATGATATCCAAAAACCTGGATATCAATATACAGAAATAATAAAGCCAGATTATTATATCTCAGTCTGCACAGATACCTACAGAACATCACCCAAACACTAAAAAATGGAATTTTCTATTTTAGACCACATTTTGGGATGCAGATAAACCCTTAACAAATGTAGGAAAATTAAAGTAACATCCTTAATTTTATCTGACCAAGATGAAATAAAGTTGAACATCTGCGCCAACAGAAACTATGGAGGACACTGGCATGTGGAGACTAACAGAACACGACTGAATAAGAACCGGGTCACTAAAGACATCATGAATAAAATAAAGTCAAAATTTCTAGAATAGAATGGAAATGAAAATACTCAAATCCATCAAACACGATGGAGGTAGTTATAAGAGGAAATTTGTAATGCTGAATACCTACATCAAAAACAAAACAAAACAAACACAAAAATGAGAAATCCCGACAGACAATTTAAGCATGCACCTTAACTCCTTGGAAAAACAAGAACAAAACAAGCTAAAAAGCGGTAGACAGGGAAAGATCCATAAGATCAAGGCAGAATTTAATGAAACAACAATAAGAGCAAAAATATATAGAATCAATGAAAACAAAGAGTTGGCTCTTTGAAACGATAAGTAAGATTGGCAAACTCTTGGATCAGTTAACCAAAAGAAGGTAAGAGAGCACCCAAACTGATACAATGAGAGATGAAAAGGAAGGCATTACAACAGATACCAATGAAAATACAAAAATCTACATTCTACTAGGTTGAAAAATGTAAGGAAAGGGCTGGATTTATAGGTGTATATGCCCTATTAAAATTAAACCAAAATGACATAAATAATTTAAACAAACCTGTAACCATCAATGAAACTGAAACAGTAATAAACACTCCAAACTTAAAAGAAAACAATGTCCCAAGAGAAAACAACAAAACACAGGCAAGCAAGCAAACAACAGCCCAGGACAAGGCAGATAGCTGCACTGCAGAATTCTACTAAGGTCTTCAAAGAAGAAATCACAGCCATTGTATTTAAATTATCCTACAAAGCAGAATGGGAGTTAATGCTATGAAACTCATTTTACAAAGACACTGTTATCTCATACAAAACCTCCAAAGGCAGACAAGACTGGTACTGGGAGTAACGGGTCACTGAACAAAAGCCCCAGTGCCAAGGGAGGGATACTTCCACAGGAAGGATGGACCATGTGCCTTCCTGCCATTGCTCTGAGTTCCTCACCAGGACCAGATGATAAAGCCCTCTTACTGAGGCCATCATACATCTTGGGGGCATGTTATGGAGGAATCTAGCTGGGACTGGGATGGAAGCTCCTCGTGGCTACCATTCATAGCATCAGATGTGCTGTGCAGTTGCTGTGGGTGTGGGGGCTGCAGCATTCATGGTCTTTTTTAAAATATTTTTTTAATATTTATTTATTTATTATGTATACAATATTCTGTCTGTGTGTATGCCTGCAGGCCAGAAGAGGGCACCAGACCCCATTGCAGATGGTTGTGAGCCACCATGTGGTTGCTGGGAATTGAACTCAGGACATTTGGAAGAGCAGGCAATGCTCTTAACCTCTGAGCCATCTCTCCAGCCCAGCATTCATGGTCTTAGCCAGCTGTGAACTCTAGCACTGTAATGCTAACCTACCAGGTATGATGAGATCATTGGTGCAGTATCAGCATAGCCATTATGGGAGTAAACAACCTCTTATTGATTAAATTTGAGAGACCTTCTCTATAAGAAGTAATATATGCTTAATGCTGATAACCCCATCCAAACCCCACAACTGAAAGGTCTTAGACCCTGTAGGGGATCCTAATATTGTTGCTTAGCTAATTGACATCAACAAACCACTTTCTAAATGTTTGTTTGTTTTTTTAACGTATGTGTCTACGTGTTTGTCCTGCGTGTGTGTCAGTATACCATATGAGTACGTGGTGCTCACAGAGGCCAAAAGAAAGCATTGGGTCCCCTGGAATTGGAATTACAGACAGTGATGAACTGCCATATGGGTACAGGGAATCAAACTTGGGTACCCTGGAAGAGCAGTAAATGTTCCTAAACAATGAAGACACCTCTCCAGCTCCTAAGTATCCATAGACATTCACACCTTCAACTTTAATCAGAGAAGCAGCCCTAAAGAGAGGTGAATGTGGTGTCCCATGGCTTCAAAGCAGCTGAGAATAACGGAACGCTAAGCACTCATCCTGACAAAGGCAGTGACTCCAACCCCTTACAGTTCAAAGGCCAATGAGAAGAGGAGGCAGAAAGAACATAAGAATTGAAAGATAGGGAGAAGGCTGCTAAATGCCAGCTTTTAAGTACTACAGGTCATGGCAAATGGCAATCGGTGATTGAAAACAGCCGTGTCTCCAGGCAGTGGGCCTGAGTAAGCCAGGCTTCCTAACTGTCAGCTACGGATGGGGAAGGGCTGCACTGGGCCCTATATTTCACTGCTGCTATTTTGGTAACTAACTAACTCTCTGGGAGAGGGAAGAGCTTAGCATTTTGTTGCATGTCCACATATTATGTTGTGATACCACTAGACTTTGATGGTTAGTTCCAAACCTAGGATTACACAGTATGTCCTGTTTAAGTATGTAGGACACTAACCAAACAACATCTAATGAACATGGGAAAGACATTTGTGAGGGAGAAGCAGGGCTGGCAGAGGGGAGAAGGACATAAAAGGTACCAGGGAGAGGAACCAGAATGCACTGCATACACGCAAGAAATTATAGAGATCAAATTTACTAATAAAGGGAAATAATTGGCACAGTGAGATGTTTTAAGATGTCTTCTTATAGATCAAATGATTTCTAGACTTGGCAGTGAAGGAGTTTAATTATGCAATTGTAGATCCAGACAAAATTACAAAAAGGAAGAATATGATATAAAGGCTACAGATTTGTGAGTATTGTATAACACATTTAGTTTATGCAGTTTTGTTTTGTAAGTGTTGTTTTTAAGCCATGTAGTTCCATTTAGATCAACATACACCTGACTTCCATAATCCCACCTTCATGTAGACCAGGTTGGCCCCAGTCTCTTGGTGAACCTGATGTAGGAGGATCAAGGGTCTGAGGTTAGCCTGGTCTACATGAGTTTGAGTTAGCAAGACTGTCTTACAACAAAACGAAACAGCAATGTCCCACAGGCCTGGGCCTCAGAGACTTGCATGGGTCCCCACTTTGTTGTGTAAGTTTGGCCTGAACTTCCCAAGGAACCAGAAATGTCATCATATAGACCCTAACGGTCATTCCAAATATTTGCTCTTGTGAAGGATTTTATACTCTGTGGTAGATTCAGAGGGAGAGAAACACCACCCCGTGGTTGAATCATGATCCCTACCATTTATTAACATATAAACTACTTGAATTTTCTGTCCCACAAAAATAGAATACACTTAGTTTCTAAACCTCTTCAGTTGGGATAATAAAGTATAACCACTTCAGGGGGTGTTGTAGAGACTGAGCGGGAAAATGTATATAGGGTGCTGGTGTTCTCGATCATGCAGCCTGTTGTAGCAAGGTCGAGTCAGGGCTTCTCTTTCATGGCATACAAATCACAGAAGCACAGATGCTCTTAAAATTCTCCATAGGCTTTCAGAATATGACTGTCTGCCACAGGAAGCCGCTTCTTTCTGGGTAACAAACCAGGCTCAATCCAGGAGAATGACTCCTCCAAGGGAAGCCTCTTCTTTGGGATAGGAGTCTGAAATAAGCATTTCAATTAGATTCATTAAGACAGTTATTACTTGATAATTGAATAGCACCAGATTGCAAAGGAACACTTACTGAGGTCTAATAAGTATATAGGAGAGAGTTCTTCTCCTTCCGTAATTCCATCAGCTATAAACCAGTGTAATTGGAGTCTTACTGACACATTCAAATTGAAGGGAATGTCGAGTCATATAATTTACACTTAGGAAGAAACCTGCATTTTGTTCAGGTGCTGCCATTTACATACTTATTAAGTGGCTATTTAAGCTGTTAAATAATTGAGATGAGTGGACAGTATTAGGTCAAGTGGGTAAGCAAAAATTAAATTCTTAAACAAGTTTATAAATCAGGGAAAGACACATTCAAAAACATGAAATATTACTTCATTGTATCCATAACTTTGAATCGATACAAGTAACAATTCGAAACTGCCAATGAAAGAGCTTGAGTCACTGAAGTGATTTTGTCAAAGACAATGGATTCATTGATTCATTTGTTTGCAACCATCACTTGAGCAACTACTAGTCACACAGACAGAACATGCTGCTTGCCATTAGTTTAATAATGATGATGAGATAGTGATACTAAAAACCCTAAAGTTGGTTTCAGAATCAAAACATACTGGAAGAGCCAAAACAGAAAAATAAGATTCTGTACTTAGTCTTGGGCAAGACAGAGTCCTCTTTGGAATTTTAATTTAGCCCAGCAGTACAATTACACATCTGCACCTCTGAAACCAGATGCAAACTCCAGAGGCAGAGGCGTATTTTATTATCCTCAGTTCAAAAATTCCTAGATTCTACACATACAGGAAGAAAATTTTAAGTGCTTAAAAATCTTAGGTAACCTTTTGTAATGAAAATACTTTTTTCCTTTAATGGCATTATATTAATCAGCAATGAGATTTGGATAATTTGTCTTTTGTAGACACTGACAGTAAGAAAAGAATTCTGTGTATCTGTCTGTCTGCCTGTCTGCCTGCCTGTCTGTCTGTCTGTCTATGTACCTGCTTATCTAATGGGTGAAGGTTAGGGAAGTATCTAACATTGACTGGAGTGAAATCTTTATTCAGGGCTTTTTGGTCTCCATCTTTATCAGAAAAAGAATACTTAAAGGAAGCAGAGTAAATAATCAGGAGGAAGTTTATTACAGGGCACAGGCATAGTCTTGAGGGGTATATGCACTTCTTACAGCATGATGGAGTGTTGGATGTCCAGTTTCATAGGTAAACTTTAACAGAGAAGACTATTACCCATGAGTTAAAGTAGGATGGCTGAGGGATTCCAGGAATGGGTCAGGGCTTTCCCAGAATAACGTTCATTCCTTTTTACCTACCCTCCGAATGTGCCAAAGAGGCAGATGCATGATGGGAAAAGATAATTTCCCCAGGTGTAGTAGGAGGCCACTTGTTTGTTCCTGGCTGCTCACACAGAAACCATATTATTTGCAATACTGTTTGGCCAATTGCTTAAGTGTATTTCTGGCTAACTCATATCTTAAATTAACACATCTCCATTAATCTGTGTATCATCATGAGGCTGTGGATTACTGGGTAAAGTTCTGGCATCTGTCTCCAGCAGAACTACATGTCTTCTCTCCTACTTTGCCTTCTTTCTCCCAGCATTCAGTTTAATTTTCCACATCTACCTCTTTCTATTCTGCCCTGTGCAGGCCTAAGACAGTTTATTTATTAACCAATAGAAGCAACACATAGACAGAAGGACCTCCTATTCCCTTTTCCCTTTTCTGTTTAAATAAAAAGGAAGCTGTGAAGTTGGGATCCACATTGGGCACCAGATGAAGATGGATGCTAAAAAGAAATCCCACACTAGCTCAGGATTGAGTATAATAAAGGGTTATTTATTTAGGGGTAGCCTCACAGGTTACAGTCCTCTGCTTGGATGGGGAACAGCAACTGAATCCACTTTACTTTGGTGGTTTATAGTATATGAGGTCATGCCCAAGTGGGCAGGTAAGTTAAAGGCTACTGGTCAAAAGATTTCCTACAGCACCCAGGTAATGATAAGGGAAGGCCACTGTAAAGAAAAGGACAGATTGCTATCCTATCAGTCTGCCATGTTTTTGATGGTTTTAGTGAAACAAAGTTGCTGTGGGATAATGCTCTTGTGTGCTATAAAGATTTGTCTCTCATATTGGTTTAATAAAAAGCTGATTGGCCAGTAGCCAGGCAGGAAGTATAGGCGGGGTGACCAGGTTAGGAGAATTCTGGGAAGAGGAAAGGCTCAGTCTGCAGTCACCAGCCAGACGGAGAGGAAGCAGGGTGAGAACGCCTCACTGAGTAAGGTGCAAAGCCATGTGGCTAAACATAGATAAGAATTATGGATTAATTTAAGTTGTAAGAGCTAGTTAATAATAAGCCTGAACAATAGGCCAAACAGTTTATAATTAATATAAATATCTGTATGTTTTATAAGTTTATAATTAATATAAATCTCTGTATGTTTTGTTGGGACTGAATGACTGCGGAACTGGGCATGACAGAAACTTCTGTCTGCACAAAGTACAGCCATTGAAATTTGCTTATTTCTCCTATGCCTACCAAGACTACAGTGTGTGTGTGTGTCTGTGTGTGTGTGTGTGTGGTGCTTTAACTATAAGAACCTATTCAAATCTAACCCTAAAAATCCCCCAAGAAGAAAACTAAGTGTGCACATCTATGGTTGTTGCTGATGGTTCAGTCTGTATTTAGAACACAAATTCATAAGGTATCTTGCCTTCTAATAAAAAGCATTTTTGAAATAACTGCTTTTGTTACAAAAGCCCCTATGAAGCAAAAATAAAAATCACTACTTTGCCTTCTTTCGCGCTCACACCCAAAAGTAGGACTAGATAGAATCTAACTTTGACAGAATGCTAATGAGTAAACTTGGGAAGAATATATACAAATCTGTAGATGTTTTTATTGTTGCCACAGTTTTCTCTAATTTTCTCTCTGCTTGCTTTCCAGCTCCCTGCTTGTGCCAAGGAGGACAGAGCAGAGGAGAAAATGCCTTCGCCTCTACTCTGACATCATTTTGACTTTCCTCTCAAGGCCCTGGCCATGCTAGTCCTGTACTTATAAATCCAACTGCATATCTGGGAGGCCAACCTCCTCCTTCTCCCTCTTTGTCAGAGATACCATTGTCTCCCTAGTCTTTCACACTCGCTATCACAGGCCTTTATCTGACACTCCCTTTCTCCTGTCACTGAGAAGTAGATGTCACTAAGCCTCATCCCTTTTCTGCTGTGGCATTTCTAAAGCACCACCTTGACTCCCGCCTCTAAATCATTCCCCCATGCTTTTATCCCTGTGAAGACATAAATTGGCCTGATGTGACAACCAGGGGGATTTATCTAGAATCTGAGAGACTCTCTTGGCTGTGAAACACTGGGAAACTCCTATAACCTACCATGTAGTGGTTTTAAGAATGCCAAATGGTCAGCCCTGGAAACATACATACATGAAACATTATACAGACAGAATGAGTTGTATTTAGGAATATGTATGTATATGCATGGACACATATGCGTGCAATAGCAATTAGTGAAAAATGGGGCCATAAATTTGAAGGAGAGTGGGGAGGAGTTTTGGAAATTGGAAAGGGAAGGGAGAAATGATGTAATTATGCAACTTCTATTTTTTTTTTTAAAGAGAAAAATGTACAAAAAAAAAAGAGGAAAGACTGACTCACCTTTGGCAGTAAACACCTGATCTTCCTTTTCTGACACTTGGCTTTACCTGACAGGCGGTCTCATCTTTTGTATTGCTCTTCAGCTCCCGCCAGGACCCCACCACCACCACCCCGCGCCCTGTTCAGCTTACATCTGCCTTTAGAATTTTCCCCTCAACCAAGTAAGTGAATTTCTGCACTACCAATATGTCTACAAAACAAAACAAAATAAACAATCAAAATCAAAAAACAAAACAAAGAAAAACAACAATAAAATCACAAGCTTTTTTCTTTTACTCTCATACCACAATCAACACAAAGGACTTCCATGGCCTCAAAAGGTGAGGATCCTCCCCTTCCCAAAAGCAAGCCACTCTGCAGCAGAACTGGGGTGTCTCCCTGCTGCATTCCATGACCCTAACTGCCCACACCGCAGGTCTAGGCACATGTCTGGGTCTATGGAACTGCTGGTCAATCAGCTACAGATTAAGGCTCCATAGCCCCAAGTTTGATGAATTTGCAGGAGTGGCCCACAGAGCAACACCCTGCTTATGGCTCTCAGCTCTCTGTAAAGGACATCCGGGAAGCTGGCAGATGATGAGGGGGGCAGCCAGGGTGAAGTATCAGGTTCGGAGCACAGGCACTATAGCCATGTCCTCAGGGGACACCAGCGGCAGATGTGTCTCACCTGGCTTCTGGTAAAAAGCTACGTATTCAGTTTTCTCGGAGCTGGGAGGTCCTGTCCTTCTGCATTTTACGGAGGTTTTAAGAATATTAGATGCCAAGAACATTCTCTGAGGCAAGTGGACAAATCTTGTTTGCCTCCAGCTTTCTTCTTTGCCTCTCTGTGTGGCATTCCTTCCCTCAGGGTATGGACAGGAAGTTTCTGGAATGCTCGGTCACAAGATCTGCCTAGTGTTGTTGTAAGATCCGCCTGTCTAGGGCAGATTACAGAATTTCTTTATGGCCAGCTCAGAGGCAGACTGGAGGGGGGAGATTAGAATTGGTTGACTTCCCTTGCGAAAGAGAAGTTCTGTCCCGTGGCGGCGTGCCTCAGGGAACAGGGCCCCAACCCTCCACTACATATGATGTCACAAGCCTTTTAAGCAGTCGTTAAGCACTTACTACAGGGCAGACACTGTCATAATCCCACTGTATAGTAGTCTCTTGCTAATCCCATGGCAGCTGTACGAGGAAGTTACTGTCATTTCCCTGTTTTTGGATTGGAGAAATAAGGCCTGGTTTAAACACTTTGCCCAAGGTCATATGAGAATGTAGTAGAGTTTTACTCTGGGAACCAACCCCAGAGGCCTCCATTTACAGTCAGAGCATTAAGGAGTGACTTGATTAAATATAAGTTTGTTTCTATAGGGTGGACATTTTGCTGGTTACCCATTCCATATTCATCTCCTCCCCTTCTTCTTAAAATCTCACCATTTTTTCATTTATGTGTGTGTGTGTGTGTGTGTGTGTGTGTGTGTGTGTGCTTGCGCGCACACGCACGTGTGCATGCATGCATGCTTGCATACGCCAGAGGTCAACTCCCAGGAGTTGGGTCTTTTCTGTCACCTTGTCAGATTCAGAGATTCAGCTCCTGTCACCACGCCTGTGCACAAGGACCTCTGCCTGCTGAGTCATTTTGCCAGCCTTTTAAAAATGATTTTCAAACATTATCAAGATTTTATGGGGAAAACTGTTCCAGCCACTGATGAGAAACTGCCCCCTCACTGCCGAAACAGTGAACCTTTGCGGATGAAGCCAGTCAAGGTGCTCCCTTTCCTTGGCAGTATAGGGTATATGACACTGGCCATGTGCCCTATGGACCTGAGCCTTGGCATCCTCACTTGGGATGCTGGGCCAGATGTGCTGTTTCTGTTGCTGATTGAAAGCTGAAGCCTGGTACTCCAAATGCTACTTGTGTCCTTCCAACAACCATGAGAAGCAGTCTCAGGATACAACTGCAGCCGAGAAGGCAGAGGGGAGATGCTACAAGCTGGTAGAACTAATTGGAAGCCCACCCAGCCTCAGACTGTTGGACTTCCTGTTGTCTAGGCCAGTGAACCTCCTTCATTACTAAAGCCTATGCCTTAACTTGGGATATTTCTTCTATGTGTGTGTATGGGGTGTGTATGTGGGGTGTATATGTGTGTGTGTGCATACGCATGTGTGCAAATAAAGATGCACATATGTCTGTGTGCATGTGGAGGTCAAAGGGCATCCCCCTCGGGTGACATTCTTCAGAAGTTATTTGCCTTGTTTTCTAAGACAAGGTCTCTCACAGGGACTCTTGTGCTCACCCATTAGGCTGGGCTGGATGTCCAACAACCCTCCGGCATCCTCCTGCCTCTGCCTCCGAAGCACTAGGACTGCAAGCAAGCATCATGGCAAACATCCTGCTGTGGGGGCTCTGGGGGTCAAACTCAGGTCTTCATGCCTGCACTGGAAGTACATGGTTGACAGCTACCTCCCCAGCTCCTTGACTTGGCAGATTTTGAACAGCCCTGTCCCTAGGCCTCTCCCGGTTAGCACCTGTTGTCTTGATATAATTATTAGAAGTTCCTCATTTCCCTTACTATCCTACTTTGGAGAATAAAGTACATAGTTACCATAATTTTCCTATAACTTGAAAAACGTCCTGACTAACCCATTCAGTTCTTTCTTGGTCTAATCTGATTTCTTTTTGGGCTTTTTAGTAAATATCCTGCAACTTGAAATGAAGGAACCAAAAGAGATAAGACCTCCTAATAAATGCGATGAGGTAACTTTGACACATCAAATTTGTAAATGCATCTTGCTTTTGCTCAGCTAAGTAAAGTTCTTTTGGGGCCTGGATCAAATAAAAACGCCATTTGGGGATGTCAGATTCTCTAGTAAGCATCTGCTTGCCGTGAGCAGCACTGAAACTCAGCTGATTACTGTTCAGACATCAATGCCATGCATCTAGAAGCATCTCCCCCACATTCATTTTGTCAGCAGGTGAAGATTACGCTGTTTCTTGCTGCTTAATAAACAGCCAAATGTATCCCTTAGAATAGAAACAACCACGCGTGGCTGAGCATCATGTTGATGCCCTCAGCACATCCACGCCCGCCCTGGGATCCAGGCTGAGAAGGTGTTCTTGGCATCCCACTCAGAGCACGAGCTGTGTGCTGGGTTAACTACAGGTCCCAGCAAGCGATGCTAATTTTATCTGGGCCAAAGAAAGAGAAAATGAGGAGAACATGGCACGAAGGGGGCCTAATAATTGGGAACTGTGCATCTGTATCCTGAAAGGCAGCATGGCATTGAGGACGTGAGTACTGGGGAAGAGAAACAGAATGAGTGAGGAAAAAAGACAGAGAAGATTAAAGGGAGCCAAGTACATTGTTATGTGAATTCTCGCCACCCTTGGGCTTCCCTGCTTAAGTCTTATAAGAACAACTTCATAAAGATGCACTTGCTTTCTCCAGCAGAATCCTCATCTCCCTATCTAGCTTCAACTTTAAAATCACAGTCCCAGCAACTAGAAAAGTTCAGGTAACAGAGTGCCCTGGATCAGCAGAGGACAGGTCTATTATTTTGAGTTGGCAGCTGCATATGCCATAGTTACGGCTACGAGAGCAAAGCTTGAAGCTTGTCTCCAAGCCTAGTTGCTCCCACGGGAAACACACGTCCAAGGTCCTAGATGTCTGAATCTAAGGGAGAAACACTAACTGAAGTGTCCGGATAAAGATGAATAGAAAAATCACTCACCAATATTAACCAGACACAGTCTCTACATCTTAATGAATGTCTATGCATTTAGAATTGGCACTCAGAACAATAGCTGTGAGACTTCTGTATGCTTTCAGTATCAAATATATTTTATGAACTTATTCACCACCCAAAACAAGAAGGCTCATGACAGAACTAGAACTAGAAAAACAATTAGTCTTACTCATTTTTTAATTTATTACTTATTGTTTTGTATAGCTTTAGTTTTTATTTGCAAGTTTATTTTTTAAAAAAATAAAATTTATAGAAAAATACAAAAGAATAGGCTGAGATCTTGAAAAACAACACAAGCTGCTTTTATAGGAGTTGTCCTTATCCAGGGCTCCAGGAGTGACTTCCTCTATAACACATTCTAAAGCCTGGCAACCTGAGAAACAACCATCATCAATCTATAGGTCAAGAACTGTGTCCCCTTTCTGTGGGTCAATAGTTGAGTGTGGATTGAATGGGGTCTCTTGGTGGTAATGCAGATGGTCACTGGGCTGGACTAAAGGTGGCAAATAATTGGGCCCGACGCAGATTTACTCATTTCCCCACGACAAAGTATCCAGCAAAGGTAGTAGCTTAATGAAGAAGGAACTTATCTGGGCTCTCAGCTTCATGATGGGAAAGAATGGTGCTGTTCTGGGCAGCGGGAGAGACATATCCGTGACGGTGGGAACGTCATGTGGCTTGCTCACATGTTAGAGCTGTGTTTCTCAACCCTGTGGGGGTTGAATGATCTTTTCCACAGGGATCATCTAAGACCCTTAGAAAACACAGCTATTCACATTATGACTCATAACAGTAGCAAAGCTACAGGTGTGAAGTAGCAATGAAAATAATTTCATAGGTGGGGGGGGGTCACCACAATATGAGGAGCTGCATTAAAGGGCCACAGCAGAAGGAAGGTTGAGACCCATTACATTAGTTGATCAGAAAACAGCTTGAACCAGAGAGGAAGTGCCCCCAAACACGAAGTCCTGCCAGGTAGGCACTATGTCTGCCAGGTAAGTCCCATGCTCAGAGGGCTCCACAATCTTACAACACAGCGTCAATCCATGGAGACTAGTGTTGAAACATACGACACTTCAGCTTTAAACCACAGTAGCGGAGATGGCCAGAGGCTGCTCTCAGCAAGGCTCACTTCCCTTCCCGGCATTCATAGCTCCTACGACACAGCCAGTTCTGCTGAAGGCCGGACCCAAATGTGGCAGAGATCACTTCCACGCTGAGTGGCTCACATTCCCCAGCCAGCCCATATTCACAAGCATGCCAAAAAGCCTACCGCCACCTCCAATCGGCCCACATCCAGGTCCCCCAGCAACGGAGTAGGGAGTAAGTGTGCATACATCAAGATCCGATCTCTGACATTTTAAGGGCTGTCCCTGTACCGGGACTTGGGGATCCCCCTTTTGAAGCTGGAAATGAAATCATTTCCTCTTTCGCCTCTCACCAGTGTTACCACAAGCACGTCTGAAGCAACGCTTTGGATCTTGCTCAGGTGAAGGCAATGCCTGTTTTTGTAATGAGGTAAATGGAGAGCCAATGGCTCACACTTAGCACGTGATGAGGAGAAGCCGAATCACTAACTGCAGAGGCCCAAGCCGAGTTTCCACAGGAAATCCTGCCTTTCATCTCAAGCACCCCAGCCCCACCTTCCTCTTCCCACTTGCAAGAGTGGCCACAGGCTAGGTCCTCTAGCGGCCAGGCCCAGACAGATTTCCTGATTTATTGGTCCTGAGAACAGCTGGTTTTCAGCTCATGAAGAATTTAGGCACCAGTCATGCAGAGAAAGCCCACCTCCTAAAATCAGAGTCCTCTCTCCTTAGAAACTTCAGCTGGCTTTACAAGGTCTCCATAAAATGCAGAGCGCAAGACTGGAAGACAAAAAAGCTATGAGACCAATTACCTAGAGAGGTGTGGAGTGGGGTACTCAACTAGATATAATCCGTGGAGATTGGGTATTAAAAGTCTGAGCCAATGAGGTGGTTCAGCAGGGAAAAGCTCTTGCCATCAAGCCTGATAGCTTCAATGTGGTCCCTGGAAACCATACAGTAAAGAGAGAGACAGAACTGATTGTCACAAGCTGTCTTCTGACTCTTGCGTGTATACTGTGCCATGTACAGTTGTACACTCACAATGTTGATACTTAGTAGTAGTAGTAGTAGTACTACTAATAGTAAGTTCAATAAATCTCCATTTGAAACTATCCTTGCTCATTGTTTGGAGTCTGCCGTAGCATTCAGTAGCTACAACTTTTATTTACTGAGGTGAAGAAAGAGTTAAACTAGCACCTTCTGCAGTGCATGACTTAGCAAGGGAAAGGTGAACCCAAAGGGGGAGCACTGTAAGGTGGATCTCCTTTCTCCAGCTCTTCATTGGGTTTGTTTAAGGCCATGAGGGGAGTGGGAGCACACAATCCTCCAGGTAGGAGGCTTCTGGAGCCATCCCAGGGGCATCTCCGAAACAGTCCCGCTTCTTACTACTCACGGCTGAGAATCCTCCAAGTTCCTTTCTCCCCTGGGTGGTAAGTTTTTAAATCGTAAGCATGAAACTCAAAAGGAATGAAAATTTGTAGCTGTCTCTTGCTAGTGCCCTCTTTTGGCTTATTTCTCAGAAATAAGAATGCTGTATTTCACTGCAATTGGTGCTGTCCTGAAGGCAGACTCACTGAAGGTTCTCCATTCAAAGGAAGCCTGTTTTCAGTTTCGGCTTGCATAGTGATGTAGCTCACTGTTCCCTCGAATGGGAAAATGGCTGTTAATGTTTGTAGTGAATTCCAGTGTGCACGGTGATGCTGTGGGTGTTCACTTATTTCCTTTCTTGAAAGTGGACAAGGTACCTGCTGGGTGCATCAGTTATAGCACACCGATGCAGTACGAAGGAGGAAGGGAGTGGTCAAGTTCATAGGAGGCGTTAGTTTCTTTGTGAGAAGATGTCAGAGACCCAAGTAGGATTTTCAAGAATGTCACTGAGACAGGATATTTAGGGGAAGAGCAGCGAGCAAGAGACTGAACTGTTCAGGTTATTTTTTTCTTATTTGATTTTATCTTTATTTAAATTACTTTTTTTCATTTATTTTACATAGTTTCCCCTCCGTCCTCTCCTCCCATCCCCTCCCCTTTCCCATCTACCTCCCCTAATAATTCCCTAACTAAATGTAATGGCTGAAGGTAACACAGCCAGCCCTAATTGTGTTTGGCAAAGATAAAGGCACAGTGGAGCTTGTACACAGGCATAGTCATATAAATAGGCTCACTTATTCTGTACTTGGTCTATCCCAAAGGTTCCAAAGCAAAGCTATAAACTTTAGAAGCAATTTCATGTTCTCTTCTTCTTCTTCTTCTTCTTCTTCTTCTTCTTCTTCTTCTTCTTCTTCTTCTTCTTCTTCTTCTTCTTCTTCTTTTGATATACATTTCACACCTGGGCATTTATGGATAAAAAATGAAGCAACTTCTTAGTAGTTCTGTTCATTAGAGCCATGAACAATAAAGAACATCAGTGATTGACTGCATAAATAACTGTAGTAGAACTGTTCGATAGGATGCTCTTCGGCAATAAAATGAGATGATGAGCTACTGAATCAGCAGCTTGAATGCACCTTGCTAGAGTGTTGCTAAGTGAAGGAAACCAGGTATCAAAGGACAGATACTGAACGGCTCCCTCTATGTAAACTCCGGCAAGCACATGAAAAATGTCATACAGTAAAAGCATATTAGTTCTCCTGGGAATATGGAGGATGAGAAGAACAGCACAAGGGACCCTTTACCAAGAAGTACATCCCTTGATTCTGGTGACAGCTTTTCAGCTGTATGCAGCTGTCATATGTAACAAATTTTCTCTCCAAATCTGTGAAACACATCATATGCTTGTTTCGTCTCAATAAAGCTATTAATTTAAATATCTGACTGGCATGTGGGCATAAATGTCTGAAGCTCAGGAAAGAGATTTCTTTTTTTGCCTAAGACAGAGAGACCAGTATTTTAAATACCTTCAAAGTCATGGATAGGAATGAGCATAAGTGAGGGGAAAAGAGGAGAATGTTGAGAATGTCATAGGAAGAACTGATGTAGAGAGCTAGACGTAAAGACAGAACTTGGGAAGACGGGAGGCAAAACACTGTGCACAGAAGCAGTCTGTGCACTTTGAAGTAGTCCGTCGTTATGTTTTCTCATGCTTTGGTGTTCAGGCAACCCGTGGTATGGTCTTGGATTAAGGTCTCCGAGTTAGGATGCAGACTTCCTGTGTGTTGTCTGCCTCAGTGCTGAACAGGCCAATCTGCCTGAATAGGACATTAGTCTGATCGTGACAGAAACACACTTCACTGAAAGGTGACGCCAGGAAGGAAATGCTTCCTTCCCTGTGGAGGTGTGGCGGGTGGGGGGGGGAGTCAAAGGTTACCCCATCCCCTCTTTTTCACAAGACTTTATTGCCTTCTGCTCAGTGGGAGGTGTTCTTTGAGTGCACCCCAACTATAGTGCCATGCTAGGCAAAGTCTTCCTCACAGCTGCTCCTGTTAGGTTCGCTCCAATCGTGGGTCAAGTATGGGTCCATCGATCTGATAGTCCCAACCTCCACAGCTAGTTTTGACATTCTCTTTGTCACAAAGAGTAATTGACTTGGAGATAAGTGAGCACAGAAGCAAGGCTGACACTTGTCATCTCATGTCACAATTCTCTTCAGTTTAAGAAAAAAAAGTAAACCAATATTAAAACTAGTTACTCTCTAGAGTTTATAGTCCAATGGTGATACACCCAGGAACAGAAAGCAAAGCAAAGCAAAACCTCAGAAAGCGTTGTGATTTAAATGCAAACAGCCTCTATAGGCTCATACTTGCTCCCCTTGGTGGAACTGCTTGAAAGATTCAGAGGGGTTTCCCTATTTGAGGAAATGTGTCACTTGGGGTGAGCTCTGAGGTTTCAAAAGCTGGTACAGTTTCCACTTAGCTCTCGCTATCTCATGGTTGCATCTCAGATGTAAACTCCCTGGTACTGCTCCAGCGCCATGCCTGCCTGTCTGCTGCCATCCATCATGATGGTCATGAACTGTAGTGAGCCCCAAAGAAGCTCTTTCTTCTACAAGTTGCCTTGGTCTTGGTGTCTTATCATAGCAGCAGGAAAGGAACTAAGACAGAGAGGCACTGTGTAGTGTGACAAGCCTAGATAGCAGTACAAGAGCATTAGACCAGCGTGAGAACTTGCTTCAGACAGTGTGTTGGGGTTGACCTCACTGTGCACAAAACCTTGAGCAGAGAAAGTTTACCATGCTGCTCCTATAGGAAGAGAGCCCCAGAGAGTCATCCAGAAGAGGCAGCAGGGATGCATACAGAGGAGGCGATTCCATAAGCTAGAAGAGTGGAGAGAGGGGGAGAATGGGAAGGGGCCACCATAAGGGCAAAGGTCAACAGCCACAATATCCTGCTTAGGTGTTCCCTAAATGGCCAGTTGGTGATTTCAATGGGGAGGTTTATAGTTATACTCCAGAAAATGATTTTGAACATCTGACCCTGTGTGGACATAATAAAGCTGGTAGCAGGGAAACCAGTCCGGGAACTGGCAGCCCTAGAGTTATGGAGCTGGTGAGTGGGGTAAACAGGGCAAGAGAGTGCTTCCCTGAGGAGCCTTCTTACTGATGGAATGCCTGTGAGCATGAGGGAAAGGGAGACCCCAGTAATTCCAACCCGGGGTTTCAGCTTGTACAGTCACAGGGTGGGAATGTTTTACATTTAGCTGGGGTAATTTCTCAGGAGAGGAACAGATGAGGGCATGGGATGCCCACGAGCTTGGCTTTGGATGAGCTAAATCGCCCTTTGAACAGGAGACTTGAAGTACCTCTAGCTGCTTTTCCTCTTTGTATCTAGGGCCAAAGGGACGCTCAGAAAACAGGTTTGCTGCCTGCATTGATACCCAGGCAAGAGAGGCTCCGCTGGCCTCAGCTGGCCTCAGCTGGCCTCAGCTGGCATCAGCTGGCATTGCCAGGAGTCAGAGCCAGAGGCCAAGTTGAGTAGCTGGCATAGGAAAGCTGACACGGCCAGTGCCGGGGTAGGCAGATCACTGGGAAGTGGGCAGGCTGGAGACGGAGAGGCAGTGAGTCCGTATGTGCCCAAAAGAAACAGATACATGGTTATCAAAATAGAGAAGATATTTATAAACAGGCTGACATCCCCTAAAACCAGGTTCTCTCTCTCCTCCCCCTCCTCTCCTCTGTGCGTGTGTGGTGGTGGTGGTGGGGCAGTCTTTGAGGAGACAGAAACAGACATTAGTTCTTGGCTACCAAAGCATGTCTATAGACCATCAATAGTTGTATTACTATGAATGTCTTAGCAACTACAGATGTATGGAAGAGCCATGGGGACTGGGTGATGCTGGCCTCTGATTTGGGAAGTAAGCTGTGAGTTCAGAGCCTGAATTTCTCCATGGTGACACTGCCCTTGTCCTTTGAGGTGAACCTGCTCTAGGACACTTGGTCACATTAGAGCAAGGTATGCTGTTTGTTTCTAAGCCAGCGTCTCACAACTCAAACAATATGATTAGGTGTTCTCAGGAAATCCGTGTCATTCCAGGGACAGGGAGCTTTGAAGCCAAAGACAGAGGAAGAAGAGGTGTGCATGCGTATGTGCCTCTGTGTGTGTGTGTGTGTGTGTGTGTGTGTGTGTGTGAGAGAGAGAGAGAGAGAGAGAGAGAGAGAGAGAGAGAGAGAGAGAGAGAGAGGTGGGGGAGATATATTGGGGAGTTTGTTAGCAGTCATTTAAAAGCCTTCCTGGGGATGGGGAGTTAGTTCAGCAGGTAAAAACACTGGTTGCCTTTGCAGAGAGGACCTAGGTTTGATTCCCAGCACCTACACGCAACCAAGTCCCAGGGGATCTGATGCTCTCTTCTGACCTCTGAGGGCACCAACCAGGTCCATGGTACACAGAAATACATCCTGGGGAGATGCCAGCTGGGGAGGCATCTCAGATAGAGAAACCTACTTTAAATGGGAAGTCTAATAACAAATCTCTCCCTGCTTCAGTGCTGGGTTTCATGGTCTATTTCAGAGAAAACCAGGGGACTGTTTAGTCTCTCCAGCTGCTGTAAGCATCTTCTCTAACTACCTTCTTGCTTTTCAAGCTACAACCCATAATTTAGAAGAAACAATACAAATCAAGCCTCACTGCGGTCTGCCAGTCATAAACTAAAAGTAAGTAAACTTGATTACGCTAATGTCATACGCTGCAGGTGGCAGCACCCAGACTTTGTGGTACCTTTACACCAGAACTGTGCAGTGTGGTTTTACACCTTGCCCCTAAGCTTTGATTGCCACGCTTCGCTGCTCTTCCACACGTATGTGAGACACTATGGCTTCTTAAGTTTTAGTAAGTGACATACTGATTTGTCTGGTAAAAGGTTCCGGAGGGCAAATTTTAATTGAGTGTTCTTAAAGACCTAGGTCACCAAAAACCCCACACTTACACTACAGCAGGGGCTTCCTCCTAGACCTCGAGTTAAGCACAAACCACACCCAAACACCTGTTTTCGCAGAGAGATCCTTGTTAGGCGGGGAAGTAAAAGCAAAATGGCTGCTTTCTGACTCAGGCAGAAAAACAGCAGCAAATGACCTTGCAAGTGTAATTTTTAAGAAGAGAAAAAGGGGAGGTCTGTGTTAGAAGAGGCTAGGATGGCATGATAAAGGAGATGGGGATGAGGGAGAAGGGGCAGGGGACATGGGAAAGGGGGCAGGGGTATTTGTCCTGGAGGAACAAAGGACTGCCTCTGGATAGAGAGGAGACAGATGTGGCCCATAGGCACATGGTGGGTTATAAGGGTAAAAGGGGAAACCCCATGTTAGGGTGAGGTGTTTAATTTTGGTTGGGCCTGTTAATTAGGTAAACCAAATGTTTTGTTTTGGTTTTTTTTTTTTTTTTTTTTTTGATGGCTGGACTTCAATACTTTAATAGCTGGACCTTGGTAGTCAGCCTTAGGAGGAGGAAGTGGTCAAAGAAGGGAATAGACCTTGGTGGCCAGCGTTAGTAATCTAATGGTTTTTGTTGTTTTTGTTTTGTTTTGTTTTTGCAAGGCAGAGAGAATGGGGAGAAGGGTAAAGCCTGCCAGAGCCACATGCTCAAGGGCTAGTGTCCCTTCATGAGTTCCTCTTCTAACTTTAGGAGACATTTAAAAGCCTTCTTGAGCTAGAGAGTTAGCTCTGTGATTGAGAACACTAGTGGTTCTTGCATATAGGACTAGATTCAACTCCTAGCACCCACATGACAGCTCACAACCATCTGTAACTCCAGTTCCGGAGACTCTGACACCCTCTTATGACCTCTGAGGGTACCAGCCAGACACAAATACATGCAGGCATAGCTACCATACACTTAAAACAATAAAATAAATGAATCTAAAAAAAACATGTCTTTAAAAGCATTCTCGGGTCTATGGCATCCTTCAACCTCCTTCCAAAAAGCAGTTTTGCTCACTCTTAGAGGTACTGTCCAATGACACGTTGACTTTCACAGGTTTGGGGAGGGCCCAGCCCTGGCCAGGAGCACATGTTGGGAAGATTAAGCAGCTGCGTTTTCATGGGGGTGGCACGTGGGTGTCAGTCGGTTCATACTGATGAAGAGATGGTGAGGTGTGGAAAGGGAAGGGTTGACTAGTGCCTGTGGCGAGCTTCCTTCAGCCGGACTCTATACGCAGTGGTTCTCAACCAATGCTGGGACCTTTTAATACAGCTCCTCACATTGTGGTGACCCCACTCCCCCAGCCATAAAACCATGTTCACTACTGCTTCAAAAGTGTAATGTTGCTACTGTTATTGATCATAATGTAAATGTCTGTGTTTTCTGATGATCTTTGGTGACCCCTGTGAAAGGGCCCAATGATCATCCAATGGGGGTTGCGACCCACATGTTGAGAACTTTTGCTCTCTGCCGGCATCTTCCCACTCACTCTGAGAAGTCTTGCTCATTGGTGGCAAAGGAGGGTGACTGAGCAGAGAATCAGGACTTGTTGCAGACGATGCAACTATCGTTTGGGTCGAATAATTAAACATTGACTTTCAATACTCAAATTAAAAAAAATCAGCTATTAATCTAAGACACACATTATCCAGCTATAGGGCTTCTTGGGGTTCATCTTGAGGACAGTTTCTGGCCAGCCAGCTAAAACATCCTGTTTGTTCCTGTGCTCCCTCTGCCACCCTGGTGGTTAGCTATAGGCCATTGTTTACTCCACCTTGGGTGTGGTCATTTCCCACCTGCCGGGGGGTGGGGGTGGGGGTGG